>OY747701.1:59859995-60087495 GCA_963556495.2 Valencia hispanica
TGTCCAGCCAGACATGTCCGGGCGGATCGAGACGGAGGCAGAAGGACGACGAGCTCTAGGTGAGTTCCTCGAGCGCGACGAAGCCTGACGGGAACGAGGAGGATAAAAACTCCGAGCGTGACGGCCAGAAAAGTCAGGAGGAGAGCGCTGAGCTCGCGGTGAACAGGGAGCCTGACGAGATCGGGGAGAGGAGTAACCTAGAGCCGGTCGGCCCGCGGGGTTTACTGAGGAGCGGTTAGCTCCGATAGATGTTCCGGGGCGTGACGAAGATGCCCTGTGAGAATGGGAGGGAGCTTGGGCCGAACGGTCCGAAGCTAGTGATGGAGAACGGGGAGGCGAAGCCTCGAGACGAGAACGAAGGGACCTGGATATGCGGAGAGGAGATGGAGAAGGGCGTCGATCCAGGCGAACGACTGTACGGCCCCGAGAAACGGAAGCCACCGAAGGGAGATCCGACCTTGATGAGCGATGTGGAGGAGCTCTCGCTGGGGAGGACTGGCTGGAGTCCCTTGAGCCGATGGAAGCCTGACAAGGCGAGAGATTTGACGGGACTACGGATGGAGGTGATTGTCCAAGGATGGAAGCCTCATGGGAGAAGAGCTCTTTGTCAGACTCGGACGGCTCGAGATCGAGGGTAAGCACATCGATGCTGATAGAAAGGTAGTATTTGCAAAACAACTATCTGTTTACGAGACAAGAGTCTGAGCGACGCAGGTCGCTAAGTACTCTGAGTTTAAATAGATCGCAGAGTAATTAGGGATGAGATTCAGGTGTTAGATGCCAGGTGAGTCGAATCTGAGTAGATTACTGAGAGAGAAGTAAATGAGGGGCGTGGTCCTGCTTACAAATACAAGTTAACAAATTTACTTACATACTGTCTACCAAAGAAAATTGTACACTTTATTACTTTTAAATGTAATGTTTTAAGTCCCAAAGTTTAGTTGAAAGAGCAAGCCAGACTTAGAAAGGAATCATTTGAGCACAATTAGGTAAGGCAAGGCAAGACAATTTTATTTGTATAGCACACTTTCTTTTTTTTTTTTTTGTATAGCACACTTTCAACAGCAGGGTAATTCAAGGTGCTTTACATGATTTGGTGATTAAAAAAAAACACATAAAAGAAACACACATTACACATGATACACAATAAAGCAAGAGGAAGATCAAAAAAAAAAAGCAAGAGAGCATGAACACATTTCATACATATGACATCAAGCATTTACTTGAAGGCAATTCTAAACAGATACGTTTTTAGTCTCGATTTAAAGCAGTTCAGAGTTTCAGCAGCTCTACACTCGTCAGGAAGTTTGTTCCAGATTAGAGGAGCATAGAAACTGAAAGCTGCTTCTCCATGTTTGGTTCTGAGTCTAGGGATGTTTAGTAGGCTAGAGTTGGAGGACCTGAGTGGTCTTGGTGGTTGGTACCATGACAACAGGTCTTCAACATACTTTGGTGCTAAGCCATTCAATGATTTATAAACTAGTAAAAATATTTAGAAGTCTACTCTCTGAGCTACAGGGAGCCAGTGTAAGGACTTTAGAACTGGGGTGATGTGCTCTACTTTCCTGGTTCTAGTGAGGAACACGAGCAGCAGCGTTCTGGATCAGCTGCAGCTGTCTGATTGACTTTTTAGGCAGACCTGTGAAGACACTGTTGCAGTAATCAATCCGACTAAAGATAAACGCATGGATGAGTTTTTCTAGGTCCTGTTGTGACATCAGTCATTTAATCCTAGAAATGTTCTTCAGGTGATAGAAGGCTGACCTTGTTATTGACCTTTATGTGACCCTGGAGGTTCAGGTCTGAGTCCATTACTACACCTAGATTTGGTGCCTGATCAGTAGTTTCTATCTGGATTTCAATTAGTATAAAAAATAATAATAATCAAATAATATCAGAACTTAAGAATAAACCGAATCAGATAATTTGTCTTATCTTTTTTCTTTTTATGGTCTGTTGCTTTCATTATATGATTGGGAGAGAACGATGATTCAAATAATAAAATGTATTACAACAGTGAGAAAGAGTAATAGTTCCTTACAGGATTTCTCTTGCTTAAGCCTCTTATAGTTGTTTAGATACAGTGGGTTGCAAAAGTATTCGGCACCCTTGAACGTTTTCACATTTTGTCACATTACAGCCACAAACATGAATCAATTTAATTGGAATTCCAGGTGAGAGACCAAAACAAAGTGGTGTACACGTGAGAAGTGGAACGAAAATCATACATGATTCCAAACATTTTTTACAAATAAATAACTGAAAAGTGGGGTGTGTGTAATTATTCAGCCCCTTTGGTCTGAGTGCAGTCAGTTGCCCATAGACATTGTCTGATGAGTGCTAATGACTAAATAGAGGCACCTGTGTGTAATCTAATGTCAGTACAAATACAGCTGCCCTGTGACGGCCTCAGAGGTTGTCTAAGAGAATGTTGGGAGCAACAACACCATGAAGTCCAAAGAACACACCAGACAGGTCAGGGATAAAGTTACTGAGAAATGTAAAGCAGGCTTAGGCTACAAAAAGATTTCCCAAGCCTTGAACATCCCACGGAGCGCTGTTCAAGCGATCATTCAGAAATGGAAGGAGTATGGCACAACTGTAAACCTACCAAGACAAGGCCGTCCACCTAAACTCACAGGCCGAACAAGGAGAGCGCTGATCAGAAATGCAGCCAAGAGGCCCATGGTGACTCTGGAGGAGCTGCAGAGAGCTACAGCTCAGGTGGGGGAATCTGTCCATAGGACAACTATTAGTGGTGCACTGCACAAAGTTGGCCTTTATGGAAGAGTGGCAAGAAGAAAGTCATTGTTAAAGGAAAACCATAAGAAGTCCCGTTTGCAGTTTGCCACAAGCCATGTGGGGGACACAGCAAACATGTGGAAGAAGGTGCTCTGGTCAGATGAGACCAAAATGCAAAACTAACACTGCACATCACTCTGAACACACCATCCCCACTGTCAAATATGGTGGTGGCAGCATCATGCTCTGGGGGTGCTTCTCTTCAGCAGGGACAGGGAAGCTGGTCAGAGTTGATGGGAAGATGGATGGAGCCAAATACAGGGCAATCTTGGAAGAAAACCTCTTGGAGTCTGCAAAAGACTTGAGACTGGAGCGGAGGTTCACCTTCTAGCAGGACAACGACCCTAAACATAAAGCCAGGGCAACAATGGAATGGTTTAAAACAAAACATATCCATGTGTTAGAATGGCCCAGTCAAAGTCCAGATCTAAATCCAATCGAGAATCTGTAGCAAGATCTGAAAGCTGCTGTTCACAAACGCTGTCCATCTAATCTGACTGAGCTGGAGCTGTTTTGTAAAGAAGAATGAGCAAGAATTTCAGTCTGTAGATGTGCAAAGCTGGTAGAGACATACCCTAAAAGACTGGCAGCTGGAAGTGCAGCAAAAGGTGGTTCTACAAAGTATTGACTCAGGGGGCTGAATAATTACGCACACTCCACTTTTCACTTATTTATTTGTAAAAAAATGTTTGGAATCATGTATGATGTTCGTTCCACTTCTCACGTGTACACCACTTTGTATTGGTCTTTCACCTGGAATTCCAATAAAACTGATTCATGTTTGTGGCTGTAATGTGACAAAATGTGGAAATGTTCAAGGGTGTCGAATACTTTTGCAAGCCACTGTACATTAGGGGTGTCCAAAGACGGTCCTCTAGGGCTGTTATCCTGCATGTTTTAATTATTTCCTTGGTTCAACACACCTGAATCAAATGATGGTTCATCAGCAGAACCTCAGGAGAACTTTATAACATGGTGAGGAGGCAGTTGGACCATTTAAATCAGCTCCTTATGTGAACCTCCAGGGTCACATAAAGGCAATAACAAGGTCAGCCTTCTATCAGCTGAAGAACATTTCTCGGATTAAAGGACTGATGTCCCCACAAAATCTGGAAAATCTCATCCATGCGTTTATCTTTAGTCGGATTGATTACTGCAACAGCGTCTTCACAGGTCTGCCTAAAAAGTCAATCAGACAGCTGCAGCTGATCCAGAACGCTGCTGCTCGTGTTCCTCACTAGAACCAGGAAAGTAGAGCACATCACCCCAGTTCTAAAGTCCTTACACTGGCTCCCTGTAGCTCAGAGAATAGACTTCTAAATACTTTTACTAGTTTATAAATCATTACATGGCTTAGCACCAAAGTATGTTGAAGATCTACTGTTACTATAGCAACCCCCCCCCCAGACCAATCAGGTCCTCTAATTCCAGTCGACTCAACATCTCTAGAATCAGAACCAAACATGGAGAAGCAGCTTTCAGTTTCTTTGCTCCTCTAAACAAACCTCCAGAAAACTGCAAAGCTGCTGAAACACTGAGTTCTTTTAAATCAAAGCTAAAAACCTTCTGTTTAGAGTATAATTTAATGTACTTTATGTTTCTGATGTTGGTTCCTGTTTTTATTTTTGTTTTATTGCTGTTTTCTTACCCCTTAGAAGTAGGAGGCTTGCAGGCTCTTGTTTTGGACTTAAGAACAGGGGTGAAAGTAAGCCGGTACGGTCCGGTACCGCGTACCGGTAAAAGATTCTGTGGTGGTACGCAGTACCAGGAAGATGGGAGAGCGGCTGCCTGTCTTAAAGTCCTCATTCAGAACCAGTCTATTTAAAAATTAATTTTAACTCATACCGAATTGTTTCTGAATTGTTATTTTGTTTTTTAACCATACAGAACAGCTCAGAAAAGAAACTTCTTATGAGCTAATGCCGGTGTCGTGCAAAGGTAGTGATCCCTGAGTCGGGAGCGCGCACCTAGAAGGAAGCGCTGTTCCACTCAGTGTTGCCAACTTAGCGACTTTGTTGCTATTTCTAACGACTTTTCAGACCCCCTTAATGACTTTTATTTCTTTCCAAAAAGCGCCTAGCGACATTTCTGCCCACCCTCAGATACTTTCTGTGAAACTTTGTCGCCGATATTTCCTGCAGTTTAGAGACCCAGCTTGCTCCTTCTCAAAGGGAATAATCTGCGCATGTGTATGCTGCATGATCAGACTATGTCCACTGACCAATCATAAACCTTTTTCGGTTTATTTCATCCACTCACAAACGAAGTTCTTTGGTTGTTAATGTTAATTCAAACGTAAAAAATAAATCTGCATGTATAAAAGACCGATCTTTCAACGGGAATTAAGACAGAAGCTTGTCTGTACTACGCTGCATCTCACACCTGTGGTGCATTCAAGGAACATTCGAAATGTATGGTGAGTTCAAAAAAGTAGCACATTTAAATCTTATGACAAAAAACCCCACTGAAAATAATACAATAAGCAATTAACTTATGTTTAATGGCGGTTGGCAATAAACATTTGATGCATGCTAAATATACCCTACTTATTTTTTTAAAAATACTAAAGAGCAAACAACTATATTACTTTCAATTAATTTCGTCTTCTTGAAATATCTCAGCAAAAAAATGTTTTTCCAGAACTTTAAATTTTGTTTAAAAGGTCTTTGATGTCCAGTTGCAATTTGATATCTTGTAAATTTTGTACCAGTTTTCTCAACATTATACTTCAGGCAAAATAATATTTCATGTTCCACCGTCTCTTCTTGAAGACAAAAGTCACATTTCCCTGTAGCGTGTTTCCCCGGTTTAAATTTTATATTGTTTAACCCTGTATGACAAAATCCTAATCTAAATATAATTATTTCCTCCTTTGTTTCATTCGTCATCATGTGATGACATCATCATTATGCAAATTCGCGTATGAAGTCATCTGGCGACATCTAGCGACTTTCTGGGGCAACTTCAGCTACTTTCTGTCAGACAGTTGGCATCACTGGTTCCACGTGACTCGGCCACAATCACAACCAACAACACGTTGAACTAGTGATGTTTTGTCTTTGAATAAGTGAAAACCAAGTGTCTTTACTTCATCGCTCTGTTTGTTGGTTACCACAGAAATAAATAGATTTATTTTTCTAACGTGGTGTCGCGCGGTCGGCTTAATAAGAAAACGGTCACGTCTGTGTAAACTCGATTCATATCATAATTACACTCAATATAAATTGTTCTCGGCAAGTAAACAACTCTTTCACAATCTCCTATAAAAATACTATTTTCTTTCATTGTTTAGCGTCGCCCAAAGTTCTGTCTGCTAGAAACAAAAATCCACCTTCCTGAGTTCAACACTGAAAAACGCTGTTTATTTTAGTGTTATAATAAATAATTATAACAAAGTAAAGAGAACCAGAATCGGGAAGGTTTTATTGCCAAATATGTGAACAGATTCACAACATTAGCAAAAGAGAAATGGCTTGTAGAACATCATTTATATTCTCAAACATTAATAGAAAACGTTTTAGTGATGGAAAAGCATTCCAACCTGTTTCTGCGGACTATTTTTTTCATGTTCCTACAGTTTTTGATATTTCTCTTTGGTGGGTGAAGAGAAATAATTCAGGCTGGAAGTCCTCCTTGTCAAAATTACAAGGTATAAATTATATCAGGGATTATAATTATGTCCACCAGAATCTGTATCCCCCAGGTAACTTTTTTATTCCTTGGCCAAACCTCTTCAAATCCACAGAATTTAATGTTCATAATCCAAGGTAGAAATATATTAAACCACTTGAAGATGGGATACTCACAGTCATTTTTAGGCGGGGATACAAATTACTTTAGGCACGATAATTCTTTTCGCCAGAATCTGTATCCCCCAGGTAAGTTTTTTTATCCTTGGCCAAACCTCTTCAAATCCACAGAATGAAATAGACATAATCCAAGGTAAATATCTACCAAAACCATTATTTTATCATTTTACAATATCGTCAGTCGTTTTTAATTATTGTCAACTAACCCCTAACCCTAGGCCTACAGAAAAATATTGAAATGTTTTTGTTTGGGTTTTGACTATTTGTTATTTTAAAATGCATGAAGTGAGAGAGAGATGAAGGTTTTGGTAATAGTACCGGCAAGAATTTAAAACTACTTTCACCCCTGCTTAAGAACTTGGCTCAAAATAAACATGGGAGTTTTTAATTTTTAAAATACAAACTTATTTTCTATCTTCTAAAGTTACAAAACAAATCTTGAGGAATTTGTGTGGTGTTCTGACTGGAAGCAGGGTGTGTAGTTCTCATGAGCTCATCATGGTTTTTTCATGCCAGACACCACAGGTATTTCTTCCTCTACTGATGTTGATCTGGAACAAAAACGTTTATCAAGCTGCCAAAGATCGTTTTACAGAAAGAATGGTGAAGCCAAAAATGTATCTGCACACAACAAAGGGTAGGCTTAAAATCTTTGACTGCTACAGATTTTTTAAGTACACAGGTTCATGTTTGGCTGTGAGCTTTCTTTACATGAGTGCTGCTGCTCATTTGCCTAATAATTTATAAGACAGGATTTACCTGAAGTACTTACATTTTAGTTGTTTTTCAATGGTTGATCAATTTTTATTGAAAACATGTTTCAGTCTGAAGTATAAATACTACCAAATAGAAGGAAATTCATAAAATAATTTAATAAATAACCTGCAGCAATTGCATCCAGTGGCAATGATATTGTTTCTTAATTTGAAAATAAAATTATTCAAATTTAAAAATGAATCCTTCAAAATCAAACAATGGACACAAATTCAGCTTTTAAGTTTGTCCAAGCAGGGAGTTTTTCACAGAATCAACTGTTCGACTTTGCAACAAAGAGACATTTTAATATCAGCAACACATTCCTTGTTCTCTTCTTGTTTTGGTTGCTTATCTTAAAGCTATTGTGTTTTTATTGGAGTTAATTCTTAGCAAAAACCCTTTGTTCTTTCAAAAAAATGTGCTCATTCATGTGCAATTACTTCCTCCTACTAATGAAAGTATTCTTGTAAGTGTAGAATCTGCTATTCAGAATACATACGAGCGAGTCGCACGAATGGCTGAATCCATGTTGAGCCTCCATCTTTGAAATACATTCGCCAACGAGGGACATTCCTGGAAATTCTAGCTCCGCCTTTCACGCTTTGCTACACTCAGTTGCACCGTGACGAATGCCAGAGGGAGATTGTCTACTCGCGACGCGGCAGACGTCTGACTATATAACTAAATGCAATGTAGTTTTCTAAAGTAACCTCATCACTGGAAGGAACACTGGAAGTCGTAGTACTGGAAGCCATGTTAACCTTGGCATGAAACGGCCACCGTAGGAGTTAAAACGCGCTCGAAATGGGGGGGTGGGAGGCGGGGCTAGAGCATAATATTCAGGTGGTTGTCATATTGAAGATCTTACACAATGTAGCTTTAAACACTGCCTTCACTGCCTGGCCCAAAAAAGAAGGTTGCCACAAACAAACAAAAACTGCCACTCACACTAATATTTAATTGGTCTCCCTTCAGGTCTGATTACTGCAGCATTCATTGTGGCGTTGGGTTAATACATTTCTGCAACGTTTCACCAAGATCTTGTACTGATAATGGGAGAGTCAGACCACTGCATAGATCAGGGTCTCCAACCCTGGTCCTCAAGAGCTACTGTCCAGAAGGTTTTGATGCATCCATGCTTCAACACAGCTGAATCAAATAATTGAATTGAATTACCTCTGCAGCATGCCATCAAGTTTGGCACAAGTCTGCTAATGAGTCATTCATTTGATTCAGTTGTGTTGGAGCAAGGGTGCACCTAAAACCTGAAGGACAGTAGTTCTCGAGGACCCGAGTTGGAGACCCCTGGTGTAGATCCTTCTTACGAACGTCCCAAAGATTCTCAACGGGGTTAAGTCACAGACTCTGGCGGCCAAACCAAATGTGAAGATGATGTCTAATGCTCCCTGGACCTCTCTTTCAAAATATGAGCGCTATGAACCACAGAATTGTCATCCTGGAATTTGGTCATCACATCAGGAAATACAAATCAATTGATGGAATATAACTTGACCTCAGTCTTTGGCCTTATAATGTTGCTGGATGTGGACCTGACCAACTGCAGCAACCCCAGATCATAGATGCACAGATGCATCACTGCAGCTGCCTCTCTTCTTACCCTGATGCACCCATCACTCAAAGAGGGTCAATTTGGACTCCTCAGACCATGTGACCTCCTTCCATTGCTCCAGAGTCCAATCTTTGTGTTCTCTTGCAAATTGAAGCCTTTTGTTTTGGTCAGCTCAACTGATTAGTGGTTTTCTTATGCCAACACAGCTGTCCAGCTGTTCACTCCCAATCCCTTGAGTTCCCTACACATTTTGTGTGAGTAAATGCACTTACTTTCACTAATAAACAGAGCTGAGTTCTATGGTTGTTGTTTTTCTTCAGTCAAATTTTACCTTACAAAGTGATCACAATAATCAGGCATTTTTTTCAACCTCATTAACTAAATAGCTAAGGTATTTGCTGAGGGAAATGCAGGTGTTCATTTTTGTGGCTTAACAGTGTAGCTATCGATGGTTATTTTCTTCAACTTGTGAGCATAAGGACCATGATTCCCTACAGTTCAAATTAGACGAAAGGATGTGTTGACACACCTTATTATTGTTTAATCAGCATAAATGGGGCAGTTTGTGTGTATACAGCATTACAAGAAATGCTTAAGATTACTGTCAGGTGTAAAAAAAAAAAAGCAAACATTCGGACTAACAATTGCTTAAAAAAAGAACA
Organism: Valencia hispanica; assembly: GCA_963556495.2. Taxonomy (NCBI): domain Eukaryota; kingdom Metazoa; phylum Chordata; class Actinopteri; order Cyprinodontiformes; family Valenciidae; genus Valencia; species Valencia hispanica. The sequence continues at coordinate 59,869,595 of OY747701.1, forward strand.
AACCACCAGGGTCATGATTTCCCTGCTTCCTGTGTTTCCTGCCATGATTCATACTCACAATTCCTCCCTTACCTGCTGATTAGTTCATTCTTCTCACCTGTGCCTTTCCTGCTCCTGTTGGTTGCTGATTGCTGATGGCTGTTACCTTTGCTGCTGCCTATATAAATCCTTGGTCTGCACATACTCAGTGTGGGATTGCCTGGCATAAATCCCCATCACAGCCTTTGAGTGGTCATTGCTGATATCTTATCATGGGTTTTCTGTCTCCTGACCATCACCTTTGTCTGCCCTGATTGTATCTCTGCCTCACAGATTTTGGATTTGTTCTGCCTCAATGCTCCTCTCTGTTGCTGGACTAGACTGTTTACCAAACTACTGAACTCAGGATTGCAGACAAAGCGATCATTCAATTTGTGGTGAATCAATGTAGAGCTGAGTGTAAACAAGCTCACCTTACAACCAGAGTCCCTGCTCACAAAGGTTTCACCACTCCTGTTTCCAGCATATAGAGTTCAGTTCGCTACGATCCTGTGGGTGAAGCAATCCCCAGCAAACAGACACTCTCCTCTATCTCACTGTCTTTATGCTATGTACTCCAGTCTATCAAGGCCCGAGTCTCCTGTGGTGGACATTTTTTCATTTTGTGTGTTATTTTTTTAAGAAAATAAGTTACAATATGTAAAAGTATTATACCCTGACCTTATAACATGTGATAGATAACTGAGTGCTTTGTGATTTAATCAAGAGGACAGTGTGTGCTCAGAGCAGAGGAAGTTGCTGAAATAAACTATTTAACTTGTGTCGTGTTGACAGGACAGGCTTGATTTTTAATCATAGGGTTGTGAAATTCCAGGGTGTTTTTACATTAACATGTATTAGGGATTTTGTGACTTCAAGTTATGTTTAGAAAACTGTTAAAAGACTGTGTGATGCTTGAATTGTTCAGAGCAATGCTTAGAATGCCTTGGTATCTGAGGTACTGCTCTCCTTGCTGCAGCAAGCATTAAAGCCCAGGACTCAGTACTGTCTCAACTGTCTTTGTTTAAAGTAAGCTGTTTTTACAGTTGCCTCTTCACTCCGGGGCAGTAGTTCTTGATATGGGCGACCTGGGTGCCATCACGAGGGGGGGGGGGCGGGATGCCAAAATGTTTTGTTTTTGGTTTTTTTGCGGAGCGCAGCATCCTAACTTCACGCCTGTGTATGCCTCTTTTGGAAAACATGGGCACAGATGAGTTTTCTATCCACCATCTGCGGGTCGAAGAGCAGGAAGGTGATTTGCTCTGCTGCTTGCTGGTGCTGCGAAGGAATGCGGGCAGTTCTGTTGGAGCACCTGAAAGTGAAACGCCATCTAACCAGCTCACAAAATTAAACAAAAAACAACAACTGATGCGTTTTCTAAATTATAACAGCTATTTGCATCCTCAATGCAGCTACTTGCTGCTGCCAGGTGGAGGGGGGCGGCTTTCTGGCCTCCTTGCGGCAGCCTTGGGCTTGACTATAGGCATGCATGCATCACATTTTGTAACTAATAACTTAACAAAATAAATCACACTAGTAACTGCTTCCAAATAAAGAACATTTCATTGATAATATTGTCAAACCAAGCCCATAATGTTCAAGGAAATTTTTCATTGGGTTAAGCGAATTTGCTCACACTATAAAGTGTTGGTCAATATTGCCAGCTGTGCCTGTTACTGTGCGCAGGGGCAGGCGGGAGGTTTTGTATGTAATAGTTCTATTTTTTCCTATTTGTATGTAAGTTATTGTCTTTATTTAAGTATACACTGTAAATGTATGTATGTTCATCTGAATAAGTTCTTGATAGTTCTAAAAACAGTGTATACAGTAATGTGTTAAAGACAAACAAGGCAGGATTTCGATATTAATGAAGCATCTACTGAAGCTGCTATATGGTAAAATGATTTATCACAGGGTGATATAACAGGTCACTCCTAGCACCCTCTGCTGTCTGTAGGGGGAACAGCACACTTCAGCTTGTTCTCTACACCTGGTGTTCCAAATTGCCATAAGACCATATTAGGTAAACTGGCCTTGCATTATAAAGCATCCTGTGCCCAAACACTACATCAACTGTGGAGCACCGTTCTGGTAAAATGATTTTGGGCAGACGTGCGCTCTCTGTGGCGTTTGTTGGATATTTAAAAAATTGGGCCCGACTCTGTCTGTCCTTGCGAGCCTGCTGCACAGCACTTCCGTCCACTCAAAGTGGCTCTCTGTGTCTCCATGCCCCCACTGACGGAGAAGTGTAAACTAGGTTTTAGTTTTGTGCGTTTGTGGGGTGGTAAGGTAGATTGGGGGGATGGGGGGGGGGTCAGAAAGGGTATTTGCCCAGGACACCAATTGGGTCTACGACAACCCTTGCTCCGAAGACAAAACTCAAGTAAAACACCTCTGCTGAGTAAATCATCACTTCCTATTCGAGTATTACTTCCTGGCTGCCTTTCCAGGCACTCATAACCATGTTTCTTTTCCAGAGTCTGAGCTGAAAGCCACACCTGTGAATCAACCCCTTTCCTGCTTGCACATTTTCATGTTTATTGTCAATAAAATCTATTTTACCATTGTCGGGTTGTGGTGTCCACTTTGAATCCAGAACATACTTAAACCATTACACCAGGGTTTCTTTACAGAGGTTTCCATATAAATACGATGAGCATCAAGTCTAACCATCCATCCATCCATCCATCCGTCCATCCATCCATTATCTGTACCCATCCATCCTATGCAGGGTTGCCGGGGGGCTGGTGCCTATCTCCGGCAGTCACAGGACGAGAGGCGGCGTACACCCTGGACAGGTCACCAGTCCACCAGAGATCAAGTCTCAACATTATTTCAAAATTCTTAATTAACTTTTATTATTATTATTATTAATTTTTTTTTTTTTTATTAAACTCGGCACAGAAACAGCACAAATGGACATGCTTTTACTTGTGGACAAGGGTCTATAATTGTTGTATTGGATCACATAGCTGTGTTTCCAACAGGTGGCCAAAACATTGCTTTTACAGAGGCTCGAGTAAGTTCTACTGTTCAAAGGAACAGATCCCAGTTGTTCTATGTTTTATGTTGATCACCTATTTCATTCGCCAGAATCTGTTCCACAGGGCTCAGTGCTTGGGCCTATTTTCTTTAAATATTAGAAAAATAATTTTAGTCTGGGCTACATCTCTGTTGTTATGCACATGATACTTATTCGTACTCAAAGGAACATGCATCTGATTTAAAATGCCACAGAGAGATTTAGGTGACATTTGGTCACGTTTTAACCTTTGATCCTTTAGCCCTTTTAGCCGTGTTACATCCAGAAGGATTTAAAAGACTTTATACATTTAAAAGGTCAATATAGTCTTGCTCTACCTAATATTATAAACATTTAACCCCAGAATTATTCATAACCCTGGTAAATTTAGACTTATTTATATTATATCAAGAGGTATGTTTCCAACAGAAAATGAGAAAAAACATCTTTCAAAAGATAAAATAATCAGAAGAATCTGTGCCACGTTTTTAGAAAAGAGAAATAAAATGTTAAATGGTATGGGATGTACATGTTAAGAACAATTTAGGCCATTCTAAATAATAAACATAAAAATATTTGCTGACATCACAGCAACAGAACTTTACTCATAATAGGGGAGCAGCTTATTTCATGTATCCACTGGAAGTCTTTGAGATGGAGGCTCTCCTTGCCATCACCCTAATTTTTAGACTGCAGGTCTAAAGTAGCATAGGAGGCATATCCCTTAGTCATCAGCTCCCCTTCCGAGGAACAAGATCCCAATTTCTTTTCTGTTGGTAAGGGGGTCACCTGAGTTAAGCTTTCTGTTCTGCATGTGCTTTGTCAGGTAGAATTAGGACTGTGTCACCCAGTGGATTATCTAGGGGTTGCAGTGGAAGTATTGAGGAGCTGAGCTCCTGACCTTCTATAACCAATAACAGTCCACATCTCTGGGATAACGTGGAGTGATTTCTAGTTGCTAGATACGTGTGGCCAGGGTCTTTTGACTTGTCCAAATATATTTATGGCCATGATAATGAGGAAAAATCAGAGAGCGGATGCTTTCTGATTTTGAACCCATGCATTGCATGCACATTTCCTTTTAAAAATCTAAATTTCTATACAAAAATTCAGTGACTAGATCAAATATGCTAGATTTTTTATTTTTCTGATGACTTTAAACATTTGAGCAAAAACGTAGCCCAGCAAGAACTCAAATACATACAGAAAGAGTAATAAAAACTCATTTTAGTAGCTGGTAATTGCCTTAGCAAATTGCTCAGCAATTATCCTAAAAAGCCTTAAAATCAGAGAAAATTTCATTTATATCAGCAGAGTTTTATGTTGCATTAATCTATAAAAGAATCAGCATGCACGAAGAACACTTTAACTGCAAAGAAACCTGACTTAAAAACTATCAGATCAGAATTTATTCAGTCTCAGAGGTTGGCAAGGGTTGGTATGTAGATCTGGCTCTTCTTGATCGGTAGAAGACCACTCCACATACCAGCAGGCAGCCAACAATGAAGACCAGGTTCAGGCTCAGATTCAGGCCAGGACCAGATGCTGAGATTGAGAAAAAACATAAGAATGTACAATACATCACATCAACCAGAAAAGAAGAAATTCTTTTCGAACAAAAATCATAAACGCCCTTTGCAGTTCAACTACGGTGCATAGTTTTGTACCACAATAATGTTTTTGCACAGAACATAACTGGTGACTAGGAAAATAACTATGAAAAATAAAACAGAAACATAGAATAACCCCAACAAGCAGCATGACATTGAACACAAGCAAACATTGAACATTTCATCTGTATGCTCACCTTTAGTGTCAGAGGACTTAGCAAGCTGCAAAGGTCCCTGGGAAATGGAGTGGCTGCTGGTTTCAGATTGAGCTTCCCTTTTCTTACGATTGTTCCATGAGTTGACGCATCCCTGAGAACACCGGGTACCAGGAACTCCACTCTCACACAGGAGAACAGAACAGGTAATGTAGACCTGCAGAGACGGGGAAAAGAAGTCAGATTATTCTGCAATTAAGAACACACATGTTTTTAAAACTTTACGAGTGAGGCATTAAATAAAATATATGAATTGCTATAGCTCATGAGTCAGCTAATAATAATAAAAAGAAAGAAATATTGGGTCTTAATTGACAAAATTATCAAATAAGTAATCTATTAAGTAACATGAGAAAAATCCTGCCCCTAAAAAAGGTTTGATCATTGAATATCTAACAGATGTTAAACCTTGAGCATAGAGAAATTGGGCCATGGAGAAGAGCCATCTCTTTAGTTATACTTGGAGGAGGTTTAAGCTGTTGGAGGACAACCTCTCCCAGTTCTTAAAATGGATTTGTATTAATATTGTTGTCAGGACCTGTGTGGTTTTCTTCCTTATGGGGACATTGTTGCAATTGGGGACTCTTTCAAGTCACTATGTCTCTGTAGCTAAATAATTCTTAGATGTGAAATTACTTGCTTTTGAGAGACAGACAGTTTTAGTTTTTAGATTTTCATGTGGGCAACAGCCTAAAAGGTTACTTTTTTCCTGCTCACCTTCACCATCTACTGACTGTTCATCTAAACTCCAGGTGCAACATTCTGCATAAATGATTTATCTAAATGCTGACGCTAATATATTTGAAATAGGGGATGTTAATGACTTTGTGGTGCTTTATTAGAACTATAAACCCTTTTTATACTTATAAGTATAAAGTTTCTAACTTTAACCTTAATACAGCTAAAGTTGTATTAAAGGGTTTCCACACTTGCTGCATATTTTCTTTTTTATTCTTTTGACTGCAACCTGTTAAATATCAATTTATGAAATGTTTAGTTAATGCAGGAGTAGATTTTGTGTTTAAAACACTGTTATGCAATTTATAAGGTACAAAGTTGAGTTTATATGAAATAAAAGCTCTTTAAATTTCAAAGTTATTTTTAAATTTTCAGTAATTAAAAAAGAACTCTACCTCCTCATGAGCTCCAATGAACTCAAAAGCCTCCATACCAAACCTAAATTGAGACTTTGAGCTGGGGTAGATTTGCACTGTTCTGTCCTTTACACATCTGGAAAACAATGGTTAAAATGTTTTAGACAAACATGAAAGCAGTTCATAGTAAGCAGTAACAAAGTTGTGCTGAACTGAATTTTTTCTCAGTACCCATTTTCAATGATGGTGTAGCTGATGCGTGAGTTGGGGTTGTCGTAGGGAGTCGCCTTGCAGGACTCCACAAACAGCTCGGTGTTGGGGATGGACGTGGTGGCCTCGATCTGCATGAAGATCATCTGCTTGAGGTAAACTTCCATGGGGTAGCTGCTGGCATCCACTTGCTTCCTGAAACGCTGGCTCTCGAAGAACTCAAACTGGAAGGTGAAAGCACCAAAGCCCTTCTCTTTGAAGGCGTACGGGTTTTTGTGTCTGAATCCCAGCGTCAGGTTGGTTCGCTTCGGGTAGGAGCAGGAAAAGGAAATCTCGACGTCGTGTTGCCTAGAAATGACCTCCTTGGGGTCAGCTGAAGTGATCTCATTAATAAAGTAGATGTTGTCATTATCTTCCTGAAAAAAGACAAAATGAACAGAATCACATTGTCATTCCAAAAAGAGACTTTCTTTTAGTAATACAATACATATCTGCATACTATGTATGGAAAAATCTTAAAAAGTCATCCTTTCTTCTCTTTTTGCACAAAATGCATATTTTATTTGCACAGCTGTCATAATCACAGGTTTGACTTAAAGGTTATTTTATATTTTAACTTTTGTCATGACTTTTTGGCATCAAATAAATTATTCTATCATCTTTAAATAGAGTTCCTACATTTGTCACTTTGGTTTGTGTTCATTATTTTGTCTACTGTACCTCAACACGAGTCCCGCAGGCACCGAGTGACATGACAGCCACCACGTGGGTGTTGTTGGAGAGATTTTCCAAGTTGCAGGAAGATTCAGTAAAGTCATTCAGATGCAAATTTTTCTCATTCTGTCTGATGGTGTAGGTCTTTGCAACTTCCACGGTCATAGTTGTTTCATTGCAGGTCACAACAGCTTCTACACATGTAGAGATGATATTTGACAAAAATTCTGTTGGTTTATTGATGTAAATAGGGTTTCATTGGTATGGTAAAGCAAATTGCAACTTCAAGCACGAAGTACCTAAAATATGATGTTCAGCAGTTTTATGTAAGCATTTGTTTTGATGGGATTATATAATTGCTTGTTTTAATGGGGTTGAACCTATGTTTTTCTTTCCAGCAGAACTCCAGCAGAATGATAAGGGATGTACAGCAAGGAGTCAGTGTGTTTACGTGCAGTAAGAGAAAACCAAATTATTGTCTTAGTCCGACTGAATTCAGACTATTGAAATGCATGTATTCGCCTTAGCCTCGCTGAAGTCGAACCAAACTGGTCTACCATTAATTGAGCTAACACACCCATATAATGCAATTAGAAAGACTAATTTATCTGCATGTAAATTGAGCTATTTCCAGCATGGGCACTCCCTTTAGAAAGTGAGATCGCAGAAGCAGGAATAACAACACAGCAGCAACAACGGGTGTGACACAATCAAAAAGTACAGTACATACTTCACTTCCAGCTCAGTACTGGAACTGGTTTGGTGCAAATTGTTCAATTATGAATCACAAGAATGTGAAAGACCATCAGGGAGAAAAAGTATTAGCAAACTGCATTGAATAGTTCTGAGTTTAAAGATATATATTTTACCATAACTATTATATAGTATGAGCTGTTTTAATTCTTCTGCATTTCTGTTAAAACATTTTATATAAAAGTGGTTAAAGTACTTTAAAAATGATTTAATAACATTTATATCAACATTGGTCAGCAAGATGGCTTTTTGTATTGACTCACCTTGGCGACCAACATCAATCTTCACACAGCGTAGTTCTGAGTGATAGACCCTGTTGTAACTGAAAAATAAAAACAAAGCACACTGTATAAACAACTTAAACACTAAAACTATAAATCCAATTGTTTAATTTATAATACAGCTACATGTGAAACACATCAAACTGACCCAGATTGTGTTTTCAAAACTCACCTATCTCTGCCTTCAGAGACAAAGCAAACAGGAAAGTGATCATTCAGCTCATTTTCGGTTGGTGTCCATTTTATGATATATGTATCTGCAGAAACACTCTCCTTTGAAATTCCGCGTGGTCCTGTCACAATCAGGTCACGGATCCTATACACAAAACCCAGGAGTGGATGAAGAGAAGATGACAATAAACTTGCATTACTGTGAAATTCAATTCAGTTTATTTATATAGCGCCAATTCCCAACAGATGTCATCTCAAGGCACTTAACAAGAAGTCATTTCAATACATTTATACAAACATTCCAATCAGTTAAAAAGTTTCCTATTTAAGGAATCCCAGCAGATTGCGTCAGTCATTGGCGTGAGCCCAAGCAAGTGGAAAAAGTATTGATGCACAATTTAAAACCCATGCAATGTACTTATAAATTACTTACGTTGTGTATTGTGCTTTGGATCTAACTTTAATTTCAAGAGTGTGGTTGATGTATGCAGGGAGATTTACTCCATTAGCCGGAGTTGGTGCCAAGAAAATGGGAAAGTAATCACCATCAAGGCATGAAGGAGCGTCGTGTGAGTCCACTGAAAATCAGGCGACAAACGGGTGAGAAATAGTTACTGAGAGATAGTTAAATGCAAAACATCAGCATTCAGGAAAGTCTTACATACCCTGAACAGTGAACTGTAGGGGGAGCTTGCTTAAAGGACCAATAGATGATCGGTAAGATTGTGTGGTTGTTGGCGCCGCCGTGGTGGTTGTTGGCGCCGCCGTGGTGGTTGCTAGCGTCGCCCTGGTGGTTGTTGGCGCCGCCCTGGTGGTTGTTGGCGCCGCCGTGGTGGTTGTTGGGGCCGTCGTGGTGGTTGTTGGCGCCGCCCTGGTGGTTGCTTGCGCCGCCGTGGTGGTTGCTGGCGCCGCCGCGGTGGTTGTTGGGGCCGTCGTGGTGGTTGCTGGCGCCGCCGTGGTGGTTGTTGGGGCTGTCGTGGTGGTTGCTTGTGCCGCCGTGGTGGTTGTTGGCGCCGCCCTGGTGGTTGTTGGCGCCGTCGTGGTGGTTGCTGGCACCGCCGTGGTGGTTGTTGGGGCTGTCGTGGTGGTTGCTGGCGCCGCCGTGGTGGTTGTTGGGGCCGTCGTGGTGGTTGCTTGCGCCGCCGTGGTGGTTGCTGGCGTCGCCGTGGTGGTTGTTGGGGCCGTCGTGGTGGTTGTTGGCGCCGCCGTGGTGGTTGTTGGGGCCGTCGTGGTGGTTGTTGGCGCCGCCGTGGTGGTTGTTGGGGCCGTCGTGGTGGTTGCTGGCGTCGCCGTGGTGGTTGTTGGGGCTGTCGTGGTGGTTGTTGGCGCCGCCGTGGTGGTTGTTGGGGCCGTCGTGGTGGTTGTTGGCGCCGCCGTGGTGGTTGTTGGGGCCGTCGTGGTGGTTGTTGGCGCCGCCGTGGTGGTTGTTGGGGCCGCCGTCGTGGTTGCTGGCACCGCCCTGGTGGTTGTTGGGGCCGACGTGGTGGTTACTGGCGCCGCCCTGGTGGTTGTTGGCGCCGCCGTGGTGGTTGTTGGCGCCGCCGTGGTTGTTGTTGGGGCCACCGTGGTGGTTGTTGGGGGTAATGTGGCCGATTGACGTTTACGTCGTGTCATTGTCTGGGGCCACTTTGTTGTGTAGGATCCATCAGAGTAGGACAGTGTGATGTCTTTGTTTGGGAAGTCCTCCACCATGAGCTCAATTGGGTAGTATCCAGTGTTTTGACCTGGGTTATATGTGAAGGAGCAGGTATTCTATCAAAAAGAAAAAAACTGTTATTGTTTTAGCTATGATATTATTTTCTAAACAACTTCTGACAAAAAACTTTATACATAAGTTGTACAAAGGTGTTTTAAGGCCATAATATTAAAATAAATAAATGTAGGACAGATGTGTAGAAAGTGTGTGGGGTGTGGAGTTTGTTTCTGCAAATGATTAACTTTTTAATATAGTGTTATTCTCAGTCATTACCCAGCATTATGACACCCGAGTTCAAAATAAATAAAGTTATTAATGCTTACCTGATCAAAGGAGAAACCATTAACGAGGCTGCAAATCCCACACTCATATGTACTGGAGCTAGTTGGTATCCTGCACCTAACGTTGTCACCATCAGCATCAAATCTTGTGATACTGAATGTTCGAGGGCAGTTCCTCGGAACTCTGTAACATCAAATTAAACTCATTCAGAAAGTGTCACTGCTGAAGATTATATCTAGTATTATTGCTTCCTCTATTATCATTGTGGAAAAAAGTTTGTTATATCCCTATTGATTACACATTTTAGACATACAATATTGGAAATAACAGTTCATGATTGTAAAATACTGAACAAGTTCTTCACCTTTCCAAGGATATTTATGGGTTGGTGGAAGTTTCTTCAAAATGTAATTTTAGTATTGCTAAGGACTAGTTAACTAAATAAAGTATTCCCTCCAGGTGCAATGAAATTCTTCTTCTTTTTAAACTGTAGGAGGCCCTGAACAGGGTAGCACTGTTGCCTTGCAGCACTGAACGACAGCTGAAGATGGACGCCAGCCCTACCAAGACCCTGCAAGGACAAGCTGACACAGACAATGAATGGATGGATTTTCTGGCCATATGCTACAAGACTTTTGGTCGCTGGAAAACTAAAGTTGGCTTGCTTTGCAATGCCAATAATTATTAAGACAGATTTTATCACGCGTGTTGGATTTTTCCAGGGTTTCAATTCGTCCCAGACTAAGTTCATACAAAGAAGATCTGGGTATCAGCTAGAGATGGAAAATTTCTAGTCAACACATCAAAATTAATCTGTAATTTCTGTTGTTTATTCAACCCAATTGGTTTCTTTGAGCAATTGTGGCAAAGTGGAAAAACTCCAAGAAACAAAACGTTCAAGTCTTTATGGTTTTCAGCTACAAAGAAAAGGTGCTTTCTCAAGTGAGCAGTTAATGTGCCTCAGGGTTGTTTTGAGTCTAAGTTTATTCAAGAACTGGACAGGTTGCTGTTGTGGTGAAAGTGCAGAGCATATACGCCAAGCTGACATTTTACCGGCTGATCTACATTCCATCCAACATCCACAGCCTAATTGGTGTAGATTCTCAGACATCCATGTCCTCTCAGCCATAGTAGTCTTGACAACAAGGTGAAGGCATTTGGACTTCTCTTATCTTGAAGATGTTTCACCTTTTTGTTATCTTGAAGATGTTATCTTGAAGATGTTTCACCTCTTATCTAAAAGGCATCTTAAGTTCTGAGGACCAGGGTTTCACGTGACTTTGATGGCCTCATTAGTTGACAACAATAGCCTCGTTAGTTGTCTCTATTCCCCTATTAGTGTGATTGTTTCTGATTAGATCTTATAAACTTGATATGCCCGACTGAATTTTCAGAACTGAAGAAGCCTTTTGGACGAGAGGTGAAGCGTCTTCAAGATAACAAGAGAAATCCAGTTGCCTTTGTTTTTAACTCTGAAGACTATGAAACAATTATTATAGTAGGTCTCTAAAGAAATGGTGAAGAGTCATCGCTTCTCAGCATTAAATAGATATGCCTGGATACCTTCTAACAGTCTTAGAAGTAAGATGCTTGCCCAAGGAGCAGAGCCATAAATTCCCAAATCCGACATGAGGAAAAAAAACTTTGAAGACTGTGATTAGGTTCAGATCAGCCACCTGGATTATTATAATTAGAATCCACAAAGTACATATAAGGTACGTTGGTGTCAATTCTCAGTCATGCAGGACATGTTATTCTTGAGAGTTTAAATGAAGGCAACTGGACTTTTTTTGTTGTCTTGAAAGATAACAAGAAAAGTCCAGTTGCCTTCATTTAAACTCTCAAGTTCATATAAGATAGCTGTAGAAAGGGAGGACAGACGATTTAAACCAAACTGAAATAATGTGTTATTAATGTAGTAGAGCTTTAGGATTGTTCATCTCACTATGTTATAACACAAGCAGTCAAACTGGATGGACTCTTTACTCTTATTGTCAACTAGGCAGATTTTACTTCTGACTCAGTGTGTCTATGTTTAGCTGTGTTTCTCTTCTAGATTACTGACTACTGACCCAGTTCTGCTAGAGATCTCTCTGTGTCAAAATGTAGTTTTCCTTGCCACTGTGTTGATAGTAGCAAAGTTAATGATGAGCTGGGTTTTCTTTGATGCAAAACGTTTTACTGTTTGCGTTAATAAACGTGATATGTCTGCATTGTTATATAACGAGAAACAAATTGTGATGTCTGTGATTACATTTAAACATCTGTTTCAAAATATGTTAAAAATTAAGAGAGTTGTGGTGAGATAGTGACACGTATAATTCACAAAGAACACAAGCAAACAGTGAGGGACTACCTAAGAACATGAGGCGTGACGATGGCAGGGGGTCTGTTAGATTCACCAGTATCTGATCGGATTCCCATGTCCACGTGTGTCATCATTCTCCACGTTGCGTAGGAACCTCTGACGTTCCAGTACCAGTAGCCAAAGCCCCAGGAGTATTCATAGCTATTAGGAAATCTGTTTGACAACATTTTTGAGACAAACATTTTTGCAGTTATTGAAGAATCCTTTTTGTTAGATTTGACAATTTACCAATTTGTATAAATTGGTTTCAGATAATGAAAATAAATATGTAGCCTAAATACTTTCCAAATAGATTCACTACCATTTATATTGTCATTTACAAACATTAAAATGTGTCGAAAATGTAACTATGAACTGTTGTATTTCATGTAAGACTATCTTCATATCCCACCTCATGTCAAAGGGCAGATTGCTGGTCCGTTTCATATTTGTTGTCACCTCATATTGTCTCCAGGTGAGACCATAAGAACCATAGGAGACAGTTTCCACAGAGTGCTGTGTCTGATATCCACAGTTACCTCTCAAGCAGACTCCCTCAGTATTCTGATGGTGGTAGAGATATGGAGTACTCCGCTGTCGAAGTTCCACCTGCAAAGAGAACCATGAATCCTGTGTCAAATATTGCAAAATGCTGCACAGATTATGCAAATTGTAAATGTTGTCATAAAAAATAATGTGGCAGGTAGACAGCCAACAGCAGAGGCTTTTAATCAAAAAGATGTGACAAGAGACCCACCTCATAGGTTCCATCTGAATTCCTTCCTTTTGAAGTGAAGGCCACTGATCCACCAAAGGACCTGTAGTAGTTGGATGCTGCAGACGCAGCATTGACCATAAGCAGCAGGTGCAGCAAAAGTGCAAGAGTCGTCATCCTGATGAGGATCCATCCAGCACATGCTTCATGTTATATACACTTGAACAAGGAAACACGTGCATCACTTACTGTATTCAACAATGATGGAGCACGACCTGTTTAACCTGTTGGGATTTTCAAAGATGACCATTAATCCTTTGTTAGATTCCAACCATTCCAATCACAATAAGGAGAAATGAAGCACTGTTGTTTTGGTGAAAACAAAATACTGAGTTATGAGATTGTATAACAAAGTTCCCCTGAGACGTGTTTCTGAGATAGTTTTAGAACCTCCACTGCTTTAGCTTTCTGTTTGTATGAAACGTAGGCAACATATCCAGATCGAGGTGGATTTAAAATCTCATGTATAGCAAAACCAATCTTGATAATCTATTATTTTCACTGTGCGTCACAGACCTAAGCAGGTCTAAACAGATGTTAATTTTGTAAAACCCGAAAAATTTTGTTCTTTTGGTTCGATTCTTTTCTTTTAGAACAGAATAAAAATATCCTTTATTGTCCCACAATGGGAGAATTCAGGTGCGCCAGCAGCAAAGGGAAAGCAGTTCTGTCAAGAGATTAAAAAAAACTGAGATTAAGGTCTAAAAACTCACTAAATATAAGTTGACAACACTGTCTGCAACTCGCTGCTCGTCTAAACCTTGCCCCCCTCACTACAACAGAAGCCAATCAGTTTATGATGAACGGGCCTACAGTGACAGCCAACCGATGTCCACTTCAGGGTGTGGTTACCCCTAACAACTGAATGAATAAATGGTTGAAAAGTTCATTTTTTGTTACAGTCAACAGAAACAAAACTAAAATAATATACATTTAACTGACGAAGAAAAAAAAGCAACGCTCTGTAACCAAAAAAAGGAATCGGCTGAAGCCAAGGCTTATATTAGCCTATCCTACACAATCCATAAGAATTAAGAACACAGAATTTCAAGAATACAAAAAATGAAGACAAACAAACAAATATCCCAAAAAAACAGAAAATCATTTGACATAGTTATTTTACATTGTAACCCTTGATTATTTTGCCTTTCAATGTTTTTTGAAACTCAGCAAAGATCTACAGAATTTCAAATCATCAATAAGTCTATTTCATAATATAACTCCCAAATATGAAATACATCTGTATTTATTATTGGTTCTCACCTTACCTCTTTCAAAAACACCCAGCCCTCTTAAGTTGGAATTTTTTTTCTCTTAATTTGAAAAATATTTGAATACAATGGGGAACACTTTTATTCTTTACTCGATATAACATTTCTAAAGTTTTCAAATATACAATGTCTAAAAATGTTAAGGTACAGAACTGTATAAATAATTGATTTTTAGGTTCACAAGAGGAAGCTTGATTTATCATTCGGATCACTCTTTTCTGTAGTTTTATTAAAGGGTCTAAATATGTTTTGTATGTGTTTCCCCACACTTCAACACAGTATGTCATATATGGCAATATAAGTGTGAAATGTAAAATGTGCAAACATTTCTTGTTTAAGAAATCACTTGTTTTGTAGATATGATTTTAGATATTTTTAGTTTTATATATTCTATATGTGGTTTCCAACTAGATTTATGGTCTAAAATTACTCAGAAAATTTTGTTTTATATACTCTATCAATTTGGACTCCATCTAGGAATAATTGTATTTCACAATTTGCCCTAACACCACCAAACACCATAAACTTCATTTACAAATCATTTAATGATAATTTGTTTATATGAAACCATTCATTTAATCTGACCAACTCCTTTTCTACTGTTATTAACAATTCTTTAATGTCTGGTCCTGAATAAAATAAAGTTGTGTCATCTGCAAATGTAATAAATTTCAACTTATCAAGTACTGCACCACTGTCATTCAAATAAAGTATAAATAATTTGGGTCCCAATACCGAACCCTGTGGTACACCACAAGTTACTTTTCTAAAACGTGATGCAGTATTATTAAATTTTACATATTGGAATCTGTTATCTAAATAGCTGCTTATCCAGTTGAGTACAATACCTCTGATGCCATACGCTCCAATTTCTTCAAAAGTAAAGAATGATTAATCGCGTCAAATGCTTTACGTAAATCAATAAATACACCTATAGCGTATTTTTTGAAAATTGAGGTTGCAAAGACACAGGTCTGCAATTTGATACAATGTGTTTATCACCATTTTTATAGATTAGAACCACCAATCTTGTCAGGAAAAAATCCTGTATGAAAAGATTTATTACATATATAAGTAAAAGGTTTAAGGATGCAGTCAATCACATCCTTAATAATTGACATGTCAATAGTGTTATCATCTGTAGATGTTTTACTCACTAATTTCCGTACCACTTCTAATACATCACTCTCACAAACTCTGCCAAGGAACATTGAATTGTTACTATTAAAAGCAAAATCAAAATTATGGTCTACATTACTAATTTCCCTTGCTAAGTTTGGACTAACGTTAACAAAAAACTCATTAAATTCATTAGCAATTTCTGAAGAATTTACAATACTTGAATTTTCATTATCAAAAAAATATGTTGGCAGATCTTTTTTAACACCATTTTTCATTATTCCATTAGGCACTTTCCAGGTCCCCTTAATGTTATTTTTGTGTTTTTGCAACAGTCGTTCATAGTAGTTTTTTTCTGTAGTCTCATAATAGATGTCAACTTTGTTTTATATTTTTTGTATTTGTCTTCCTTATCCTTTGTTCTTTGTGCTATAAATTCACTGTAGAACAAGCCAATGTTTTCCCTTCTTTTTAGGATTTTGTCTATATTCTGTCAATGGGCAATGGCGCTCATACAATAACAAAAATGTTTCTAAAAATGCATCATATGATTTATTGGCATCATTTACATAAACTTCCTGCCAATTGTGATTTATAAGGTCTGTCTTAAGTGCTATAATTGCCTCTAATGATTGTATTTATACTAGTTTATCGTTCTGTGTATATTTTCCCTCATTTAACCTTTTTTCTATTTCTAACCCAGCAAAAACAGGCAAGTGATCACTTACATCGGTCACTAATAATCCACTGAGTATTTTCACATCAGTTACATTTGTAAAAATATTATCGATCAGTGTTACAGCATCTTTGTTGCTCTACTAGGTTTTACAATTAATGGGTGGTAAGACAAACTAAACATAATATTTTGAAAATCTGCAGTTTTAGTATGTAAATCAGATTTCAATAAATCCATGGTGAAGTCACCACAAACAAAAGTAATCTTATCAATATGTTTTTTTTATATAATTCCGAAATCATTTTTAGGAATTGATCAATACATGATCCTGGTGTTCTATAAATGCAACTGATTAATGTGTTTTTGGATCTTTCAGCCTCAATTTCAATGGTTAAACATTCCATCAAGTTATCAACAACAACGGTCATGTCTCCAATCACTTTGCGTTTAAAAGTAGCCATCACGAACAGGGCGACACCCCCTCCCCTTTTATTACCCCTGTTCTGCCAAAACATTTCATATCCCTCTAATCCATCCTGTAAATCTTCATCATTCCTTAACCAAGTCTCTGAAATTGCTATTATAGTGAACTTGTGCTGAAGCTGTAGGAGATAATCTTTTATTTTGAAGAAGTTACTGTAGAGACTCCTACTAATGAATCACTGAAAACCCCTCCATCTTCATACTGAATTAAACTTATCTTCTGAATAATATTCACAATGTGGGCCAATACTCTGGTAGAAGTGGATCTCTGGATCAATATTATTTTTTTACTCTGAAATCTTATGGTCTTGTAGATAAAAAGATTTCGAGTCTATGCCTTCACCCATTTTTACCATTTCCGTCATTCAAAAGTATTTCTCACCTCTCAAATTAAATAAATAACATTTCCCCTCTATACCACCACTCCACCATGTGATTTGTCATTTTTATTTATATTGATCCAGTTCTTTAATTTCTCTGACTACTTTCACTTTAGCCTGTCTGGCGTCATTATTTTACAGTTCCTTGTCCAAGTGTCTTGAATCCGTTTTTTTCTTTTTCAAGGTTCTAGCTTGTCTTGCAATTTCGCCATTTCTCTTAGTCAGATTCTCATTTACATATACCCATGTGTCCTTCAATTTTTTTTGCCTGTTTTAGCCCTTCATATTTAGGTTTTCTACTCACAAATCATATGATGATGTTGGACCTTTTAGGCATGTTGCCTCTACCTTGGGGCTTAGTGTGGCAAGCAGCTTTATTTTGAATGTCTATAGGAATGTCTTTGCTGCTGAAGAAGTTGATGACTTGTTGCTCAAGTGTGCGTAGTTCATCTGTTGGTGCATCCTCACCTTCCTTGTCGCCTGCTGTAATCCGTGCACAGGAACGGTGGGTTGTCTCAAGTCCAGATATCACAAGGTCATCCATCCTTGTGTACTGCTCCAAACCATCTACTCTTCGTTCCAGCTCTTCGATTTTCATGTCCTTCTGTTTGATCACATCCTTCAGTTGTTTCACTTCCTCAATTAAGTCAAGTAGACCCCTCTGTCGCTTTGTCACCTTACTTAGCTCCTCTGACATGAAGTTCAAAGATCTTTTGACCCCCTCCATATCTTCTCTTTCTTTGTAGCCATGTTTTTTTGTTAATCAATAGTGCACTTATGTAAGCAAAAGGCAAACTAGCAGCTGGGCCTGGTGGCTGATGGTTGAACCAGGTAGCTGGGCCAGGTGGTTAGTTGCTTGCTGCTGATGCTCTTCCTGCACAACCAGGTTGGACAACTCTAACAAAGCATAAAAACCTATTTTAATTGAAGGCAACTTGCGTGCAGAAACAGTGAAATTATAGATTAAAAATTAGATAAACGCGATTAAAAAACAGTATTTTTAAATCACTAATTCTTTTTTTCTAACATAAAATAAATGTAATAACAAAAATGTAAGAAGGTACAAGACTGTACAGTAAGGGCAAATTTACAACATAAGAAAAATTAAAATAATACTGTACAGTTATTTAAAATGGCATGCTAAGACTTGAGGAAATGTGCAACTGAACTGAGTATGGGAATTGAAAAAATGCAAGATGTACCTGAATATTTGTGCATAAAATGACAACAGACTGACAAGAAATGAAATAAGTTTAAATAACAGCAGGGATGTAAACCCTAAATGTTTTTTAGTTTGTTGGGAGGGAGAACCTGTGATTACGCTCCTTTGTGCATCAGGATTCAGCACTCTGTCTCTGGAGGAGCTCTCCAGGTTAAAACAAAATAAGAACAAAGGATTTTTTTTCTTGAAAGTTGGGTAAAATCTGAGAAACTCCTACTTTTTCAAATATCCTTAAAGCTACATTGTGTAAGATCTTCTCCCATCTAGCGGTGAAATTCAATATGACAACCACCTGAATTCCGAGCTGTAAACCTGATATACTCTTTTTGGGAAGACCAGAAAGCAGGGCATTACAGTAATCAATCCTACTGGTGATAAAAGCATCAGCGTCTCCGTATTGGGCAGAGAGAGAAGGGGGTGGACTCTGGTGATGTTCTTTAAGTGATAAAAACCTATTTTAGTAATATTTTTTATGTGAACAAAACAAGTTTTTCTAAAACTTTGCTTAAAAATGGTAAGTTAGATACCGGTCGGAAGTTGTTTAAATCATTAAGAGCAGGCTCAAGACTCACCTTTTTAGCTTAGCTTATAATTGATTATTATTTATTACTGTGTGTTTAATTGCTCTGCATGTTTTATATGATTATATTTTAATCAGTTTTCTTATTTAATCTTAGCACATTAGGCAAGGCAAGGCAATTTTATTTGTATAGCACACTTTTAACAGCAGGGTAATTCAAGGTGCTTTACATGATTTGGTGATTTTAAAAAAACACATAAAAGAAACACACATTATACATGATACACAATAAAGCAAGAGAAAAATAAAAAAAGCAAGAGAGCATGAACACATTTCATACATATAACATCAAGCATTTGGTCAAAGGCAATTCTAAACAGATGGTTTTTAGTCTCGATTTAAAGCAGTTCAGAGTTTCAGCAGCTCTACACTCGTCATTAATTTACTGTTTATTTTTATACTTTAATTTATCTTAATCCCCGTTCCAGTGTTTCCTCTGTGGGAGCCCTCTGTCCCGGGAGCGGTGGTCGGCTGTAGCTGCCTGGGTGCTCTCCAGGTGGAGCTTGGGTGGAGGTGGGGGTCTTGGCCTCCCCTCCACTGGGTGCCCTGTGTCGGTGCCTCGGCTGCTGTTGTTAATCTACCGCTGCCGGGGCAGATGGCTCCTCTAATGGCGTTTCCTTGCATGGTTCATTTACACTCGGCCCAATGTCCTTTTTTACTTTTTCTTTTAACTGTGTGTTCATGGGAGATGGGTTGGGGGGAGGGGGGTATAACTGTGACCATGCTTTTAAATCTGTGGGGGAGGGAAGGGAAGGTGGTTTTATGTGGGGTCATTTTAATCTGTAAAGCACTTTGTGATGCAACTTCTCGTATGAAAAGCGCTTTATAAATAAAGTTTGATTTGATTTGATGCATATAAACTGGCGGAAGAACTGATGATAGCTTCATGTTTTAGGAGCTGGTATACAGAAAGCATGACCTCACTGCTTTTATTGTTAGTTCCAGTAAATAAAGAAAATATATCAGTCAGCCTTCACACCCTTTAAAATAATGTGATGAGGAGCTTGTGGAACTAGAAATAATCTGCCTCACAAATATCTGACAGGTAACTCACGGTGTTTTGCACAGTAGTGAAAACAGTTCAGTGTTCGTTTCCTCGAAGCAGATCTCCTTCTTCCGCGTACTTTGTCTCCTACATGGTGGTTGTAGTACCAAACTGCAAACAGGAGTTCTCATGGTTTTCTGCTTGCCACTCCTTCACATTTTAAGATTGATTAAACACCGGCATGTTTCCACCTGCTGAAAAAATCCCCACTGGTAATGAGGACTACTCCAATTGGGTAAAGGTCAAATTAAATATGAAAATCAATCCAGGCTTTTGATCTATCAAATCAGATCAGAAATCAAAATATAAAATCTGAACTTGTGGAGTTTGTTTTTCTTTTCAACAAGAACCAAAAGCATCCGATCCGATAAGTGATGATGACTTAATTTCTTGATCTAAATCAGATTAGCTTTCTTTAAAAATAATAAACAAAGTGGAAGCAACTGTTTACTTTGGCATGGTGGTACCTGTGAAGTCTGTACCAGATGTTTAATTACATGTCTATTGTGCTTTTGATCAGTGTTAATTATGACTATTCATGTGCCAAAGGGAAGCTTGCTGACAGAGTTGCTGACTCTGCACAACAAACATGTTCCAAGGTGTGGCAGGTAATGGATGTTTGTGAAGAAACCAGGGAAGTCCCTCTGCTAATGAAGGCTGTCAGCCAACCAACCTGTGCACTCAGAACCAAGGGATCTAGTTTGCTTCTCTAAACTCTGTCTGGATTATTTCACATAACCAAAAACTTTTTATTTTTCGTTTAAATAAA
Organism: Valencia hispanica; assembly: GCA_963556495.2. NCBI lineage: Eukaryota > Metazoa > Chordata > Actinopteri > Cyprinodontiformes > Valenciidae > Valencia > Valencia hispanica. Next base: position 59,890,328 of record OY747701.1, read on the forward strand.
ATACCAGAAATATAAAAGATGTAGCTGCAAATAGTGCAGACCTGCTGGAAGCAAAATTTCTACAGATGCAGATATCACACAGTCACTCGTTCATAAGGATTAGATCTATGGAAAGCTCAACTAATAGTTGATTTTCTTACCAGAGCTGTGGATCTCTGCAGCTCCTCCACTTATCACGGTCTTCTTGCCTGATTTTCAGTCAGTCCAGGTGGACATCCATGTCTTGGTAGGTCTGCAGGTGGTCCATCCTCTCTTCATGTCCAGATTATGGACTTAACGGAGCTCTGGGAGATGTTGTTGTAGAACCTAACCCTGTTCTAAACTGGACCAGAACATCGTCCCTGACCAGTCTGCTGGGCTTCCTTGGTCTCCATGAGGCTGGATGTTCTCTGATGTTCTCTGATGAACCTCTGAGGCCAGAAACAGAACATCTGTATTTAGAATCAGATTCAATTCCACACAGCTTGACTAAAGGTAATTTACACTGTGGTTTGTTTTAGGGCATCAAAGTAAAGCCTCCTGAATGCAATGCACGTTATAAAAAAGTGAGAACCATCATTTACTTTCCACTTCATAGTAAAGCACCACTCTGTGTTGGTCTGTCATAAAATCCTAATAAAAAACTTTAAAGTATTTGGTAAAAATGTGATAAAATGTAAATAGGTTATTTAACTCTTTTTTTAAAGTAACCTCAGCTTTTCTTTCTTACAAAAGAAGGAAAAGCTGTAGAAATGGTTATTGTGTTTTGCAACGTCAGAACTGGTTTTATTCATCAGATTTCATTTTTAAAATATGCTGATTAGTTTTTAACAGTGTTCCGGTTTCCTTCTGCACAATATTTACATGCTAGGGTTAATTTTATTTGCGGTAGCAGTGAGTTCTCTGTTATTCTTTGGCATTAACCGTAAGCTTAATTCTCCATGCTGGAAAACTTTCCAGCAGCACCAACACTAATGTTGTGAAAAAGTCCCTTAAGCTTGGCATCCTGCCATTTCAGAAACATATTCAATCATCACTCGGTCTGTTACAGTAAGTTTTCCACTCAGGCATGTAAATGGCTGTGTTTAGACTCAGCTTCCAGGAAAGATTAACATCTTCTTTCTTCTTAGTCACGTTGCACCGTCTGCAAAAATCTAACATACCATGCAGGCAACCAGCCAACACAATTCGGAATAGGACGAATTTTAGTGATTAAAATTAGGAAAATATATCAAAAATCAGGTTAAAATGTTGGACAGTCTGACTGAAGGTACAGTATGAAAGTTTGCTTTTGCAAATGTGGTTAAAATCTTCATTTTTATCTTCAAATTGTAGATGGGAATCCAAAATGACAACAAGATGATTTACTTTGAAGACTTGTTTGATGATAAGACCATTGATCTTTAGATATAAAAATACTAGTAATTAAAGATCAGCAACTGGAGGAAATGGAGAAATACTGAAACACTTTTATTTCAGCTGTTATGCAAACTACATACAAACTGTGTCAGCATAATTCTGAAAACCTGTATGGGGACAGTAACACCAACTGCTATGGAAAGGAAATATCTTCTTCCTTTAAATAAGGATGAGGCTGGTGTCTGGATTGGTGTTTCTGATTTTATTACAGCCAGTCTTGAACATGAGCCCATCTGGACCAGCGCTCGAACTCCCTCGCACCCCCGACCATGTCTGCCTTCCTGTAAGCAGCTTCTGCCTTCAGTCCCCACAATCTTATGTCTTCATGGGAAGGTTAACCAAAACACTCCTCACTGCAGCAAAAGAAGACTTCCTCACTAATGATCTCTTATGACGCCATATCCCCTTGATGCCTTTACTAATATTATCAATCAATTCATATAAACTTGAAATATGGCTGCAACAGACAGAAATGTAGCAAATCCTTTATGAAATTAGTTATATATCAGTTGTGATATATTTACAATCAGTTATGTACATTCTAGAGTTGTGCCTCATGGTGGCAGCATGTTGGAGTTTGTCTGTTACGTTAGACTTTTGTCTGTTTCTAGACTTTTGTTCATAATTCTTTGGTTGAGGCGTTGCCTCTACCGCCCCCTGCAGTTGTAGCTGCAGATTCTCGTGTATTTTCTAAAGTGTTCAAGCTGGATTTTAAGGATACAAAACAAATACTGTGTTTGGTTTTATTTGTAAATACACGACTGACCTTTGCTTCTATGCATTTAGAGAAACTATAAAACTGAAAACAAAATACAAAAATGTTTAGGTTTTTCAATAAACCTAAAGCCTTTGACCAAGTTTATCTACATTGATTATAAACTCAGTCTTACTCAAAAAGAATATTTTGGGTTTTTGTTTTGTAATGATGCTTTATGGAAATAAATCCCATGACTGGAAATTCTATTTATTTCGCCTTATATTGTGCAGCATTTGTAAGGAGGATGCATGTACTAATTGGACTGCAGAGTTGAGTTTGTGCATCCATACAAATCTAGCCAAATCCCTTTTGCCACTCTTCTTTTGGTGGAGCCGGTGTGATGATGAAGGGTGGAGGGGCATCTCTCTTCATAATCACTGGAGAGCTGCAACAATCAGAAACCGTGGGAATCTCACATGAACTCCTTCCTCCGGGATATCGGAGGTTTACCAGTGACCTCCCTCTTTATATGTTAACTATGCATATTTACTCATATAAAAGCTTAGAACACTACTGTTGGGCAGGTTTTGGGGTTTTTCGAGGTTTTGTGGATTTTTAGGGGGTGCTGTTCAGTTAGGATTTTGGTTTGCATCTTAGGGCTTTGGGGTAAACGCCCTAAGGGTTAGGGCATTTTTGGATGTAATGAAAGGTATTTTGTGGATGGATTTTGCTTTGGAGATGTAAACCTACAGCTGCGTTTTGCTTGTAATACATCTCTCTTCCATTTTTTTCTTTTTATAACCACAAATTCTTGAATATCAGAGTTTTTGTTTGTGAAGTGCCCTACAATTCACGACACCACTTTCTGGATCCTCACTGAGTCATTATTAGACATTAAACCAGGGATTGTTGCTAGAACTGAAAGTGTTCCTGGTTCCAATCACACTTGGTTTTCTCTCAAAGTTCCTTTCTTTACACATTAAAGGGTTAACTGTCAGTTCCTTCAGCATACGCTGAGTTATCATGAGTGCACAAAGCTAGATTTGGCAGCAAGGCACAGCCTTGGCTCAAACAGGGCCTACTTTGTAGTGGTTTCACTTTTTAGTGTCTAAGGCAAATAATTAGTGCAATTTTTAAATAACATTAATTAATAAGTGTATTTTACGATAATTTCACCTGAGTCAAGATGTGGAAACAAAGTGGTTCAATTTTTTAATATTTTGACACTCATTGAAAATCTATTGTATCTCAAGCAACAGTAACTGGATTGCAATTGCGATATTGCTGTAATTATACATTAAAATTTAAAATACTTAAAGGCCATTTTATTTTGAGTGTGGCTTTCTGACTGAGCAGCTGGCCCTTGCCAGGCCCCCCTAGATCCGCCACTGGTGAATTTAGTAACAACTGGTTATGAGGGTTTTTCACATTGAACAAGGTTTAAATAGTATTTTTCCATTTATAAAGGAAGTCGCTAATTGAAAACTGCTCTTTTGTATTTGCTCAGGTTACTCTTACTGAATTTATACTGAATTTTTTCAGCCATATTGTCGATTCGCAGATATCAATAAAGCTGATAAGAAATTCTCCCTGAGACTTCAGCTTTTTGAGTCCCTCGGCTCATCTTGTACCTGTTTTGTTTTCTGATCATCTGTTCAGATCATCAGTTTGATCTTAGCTCAGTTTCCTGCTCTCTCTGATAATCTCATCAACGAGCCTCAGTATTGTCAGAATTTCAGTGCAGCTGAGTTAGACACTCAAAATAAGCAGCAGTGATCACCCACACACAGTCTCCCATTTGCTTTTTATTGCATAACCAAAGGAATGTGTATATAATGCCCCTCTCTTTCAATTATAGGAGAAATACAAGTGTTTCGCTTGATAAAATGAACACAAAACCATAAAAATGTTGAATTTAATTTCCCTAATGAGAAAAAAAACTAATTATGACATAAAACCTAAACAATTGGAGATGAGAAAAGGACAGTAGCATGAAAGCATCCAGTTGAACCAGTCGGTTTACATAATTTAAAGGAGCAGGATTATTATTACAAGTGAAGTGAACCGGCTCCGAGATCCGATCAGCTGGTTTTCTCACACTCTGCATCTAAAAACAGCTGATTTCATTTCTGTCAGCTTGTTGGATCACTGATCATATACAATGACCTCATGCATTAAGGTAGATTTTATTTGTTACAACAGTTTTTGCACCACAGTAATGGTTCACTTCTGAACCCTACTGGCAATAAAACCATGCTCTGTAAATCTACAGGACGATTTCTATTTTTACAGCACTTTTAGCTGAAAGTTCCTCTAAAATATTGTTTGCAAAGCAGAATAAAGTTTAATTTAAACAATTAAATCTCCCAAATCATCATTTCAGATTTAGATAAACTATTTTTTCTTAATATTGTAAAGCAGGCAGAATGGAGAAAAGGAAACAGAAATTAAAGGAGACGCATTAAAACTGATATTTGAGGGTCTGAATTAAACTGCTTTTGTTCTGAGGCATCCAGTGTTGAGGATCTCTCAGTGATCCGCTTAGATTTGGAGTTGGAGCTGATCAGCTTGTGATGTCGTTTTAAATAATGACTTTTGAAGCTCAGTTGGATTGTTGGACTAAAACAAAACTGGATCTGCTCTGGAAACAGGTTTTTATTTGGTGCAAAGGATTCTGGGTTGGTGAACGTTTACATAAACCAGCTCTACTTTCCTGTTGGTTTCACAGAGAAGATGCTTTAGATGAAAACTCTGAGTGCTCATCAGTCCAATTATTCAGTAGTTAAATGTGGAGTGAAAAACTCCCATAAAAAAAAAAAACTAACAAAAAAGGAATTCAACTTCTGGCCCTTGTATCAACTGGATATGTTCATTTTTTTGGACAGTAGTAACATTGAATTAACAACCAATCCAGTTTCTGGTAACCTTTTGGGTCATATCACTTCATCTAGAACCTAAATAATTTAAATCGACTAGTTTTCAACCCAAAATGTGGTTTAGATTTCTGACTTTCTGAAAAATCTAAACCTCTCAGTATTCTTCCTAAAATCAGGTGGAAAAACAAAAAGAACTGGTTCTGTCATCCTACTGTTATTTGGGGAAAAGATGGTTTAATGTGTCTCATTTAATTCATTCGTTTTGTGGAGCATGTAAGGGAGGAGTTGGATTTATTTCTCAAACTCGTCTTCAATGAGAAAATTGAGGTCGTCGGCTCTTCTCCTCCTGCTGAAGTGACGAACCACCACCGCCAGCAGAACCAGCGACAGGATGAAGCCGCTGGCAAAGACCACCGTGGTGATGTTGGAGGCAAACATCTCCCTGAATCTCCAGCTTTCTCCATTCGATCTGGTTTCAGGAACAACTGGTGAAGAATCCCCTGAAAAGCGTCACAACAAAATTCAGTTTCCACACAAACCTAAAAAGCAACCGTCGGGTCGGTCAGACTCTCACCTTCAGGAGGCGTGTCACTTTTCGGAGCTGCATTTATTTTATTATTCTCCCTGGGTGCATTGGGAGCAGCTGGCCCAATCAGCTGCAGAGGACCCTGGGTAATGTAGTGTCCGGTGGTCTCCATGCTTAGCCCACGTCTGCGTCGGCGGGACGGCTCGCTCAGACATCCCTGTGCACATCTCGAAAAGGGATTCCCAGGCTCGCACAGGATGACGGAGCAGGTGATGTAAACCTGTGAGGAGGAATGTGAAGAAAGTGGCTCAAAAACAAGGATTCACTTCGATTTTTACAAAATGATCTCTCCATTCTTGGTTCCCTTTCTGTTCTCACTATACATCCTTCAGTTGGGTGTAATTTTTAGGAAACGTGGGGTTCAGTTTCATGTTTATGCTGATGATGAACCTGAGATCTCCCTCCAGCCACTCCTGAATCGCTTCAACGAGGTTAAACACTAGCTAGCGGCTAACTTCCAACACTTGAACGATTCCAAACCGGAGGCTATTTTGTCTGCTCCTTCTGGGAAAGGGGAGGTGCCTCCATTTTTCCATCAGTCATGCCGTCACCAACCTCGGAATCAGGCTGGATTCGACATTAAAAAATGGACTCGCAGATTAACACATCAGTGAGGTCTTGCTTCTTTCAACGGAGACGGATCTCCAAGCTATAACCCATCCTGACCAGAAAGCATTCATGCATTTATCACCTCCCGCCTTGACTAGTCCAAGTCCTCTTGGGTGGGTGTTAATAAAGCTTCCTTCTCCAGACGGTTCAGAACGCAGGCGCCCAGTTTCTTACTGGGGCAGGTTAGGATGTTAAGGAACAACCCGAGAACAATCAAGACCCAAGCTTCCTTTTAACTGGAATCTGCTGAAACACCAGTGTCACTGTCCACAGCAAATACACTTTTTATCTCGATATAGGCTAAAAACTGCTTCTGTAACAAGTAAGGAAACCTTCTGGAGCGTTCACAAAGTCCTGACTTCACCCCGCCCATTACCGATATATTTGAACTTGTGTGGATTAGAAAAACACCAGCTCAATAATAAAAAATACTTTAAAAAACACATTAAATTCAGCACAGTTTAAACGTTTCAGCAGATGAAATCATCGGGAGCGTTTTTCCATGTTCCAGACAGACTGAGAAAATTAGGTGTTCTGGTTTTAAACCTCATTCAGACCTACCTGGTCAGAATCTCCGTTGAATTTGAAGGCCTGGATCTCAAAGTTGTAGGAAGTCTGGTTTGATGGGTGAATCTTAAGTGTCTCGTCTTTCACACACCTGGAAGACGACAAATGAACAATGACCACCATCCTCTCCTAAACATCTTCAAGGTGTATTTGCGTTGCAGCAGGACTCACCCGTTCTTGATGAGGTCGTAGTACATGGGGTTCTCTGGGTTGTTGTCTGGAGTCCCTTTGCATGACTCAACAAACAAGGTGACGTTTGGCAGCTCTGACACGGCCTGGATCCCCATGAAAATCATCTCCATCAGCTTGACCTGCACCGGGTAGGCGTTGGGCTCCACCCTGTTGGTGAAGTTGCCATCTTGGAATATCTCAAAGCTGTAGCCGAAGCTGCCAAAGTTGGACTCTGTGAAGATGTAGTCGGCCTGGTGGAGGTTGTAGAAGTTGGAGACGCTGATGGTTTTGGGAAACTCGCAGAAGAAGTCAATCTTCACCGTGTTCCTCCGGATGATGACCTCGTTGGACCGCTCGATGGAGTGGATCTCGTTCTTAAACACGATGTAGTCTCCTTTATCCTGTTTTCATGTGAAACAGAGTAAAAAAAAAAAAAGCAAACAGCATAGAGGAATCAACATTTTTCTGTTTTATTCAGCACCTCCAGCTTTGTGCCGCAGGTGCTGAAGGACATGGTTCCCACGATGTGAGTGCCGTTGGTGGTGAGCGTGCACGACGGGTCTCTGAGTGACAGAAATTCCTCGCTGATGTCAGGCATGGAAGCTTTCTCCACGGCCACTGTCATCTTGTTGGGTAGGCACTGAACAGAGGCTCTGCCTGGAAAACACAGGAATAATGTGATTATTGAATATTATGAGAGAGTTCTGGTGTAAAAAAGACAGAACTTTTAACTGTTTGCAAGGGCGTTGGTTTGTTTTTAAAATTGCTGGGGACAACAACCATAAACTTGAGTGTGGTTTGAAGATTGCTGGGGACATATAAACAGGTGTTGAAAATCGTATCTTTATTCAACGAATAAAAGAATAAAAGAAAGATGCCCAGGGTCCCTGCTCAGCTGCAAGAACGTGCATTAGGCATGCTGCGGGGAGGCATGAGGACTGCTGATGTGGCTAATGTCCGCACTGTGAGACGCCTAAGACAGCGCTACAGGGAGACAGGAAGGACAGCTGATCATCCTCGCAGTGGAAGACCACGTGTAACAACACCTGCACAGGATCGGTACATCCGAATATCACACCTGAGTGACAGGTACAGGATGGCCACAACAACTGCCCGAGTCACACCAGGAACACACAATCCCTCCATCAGTGCTCAGACTGTCCGCAATAGGCTGAGAGAGGCTGGACTGAGGGCTTGTAGGCCTGTTGTAAAGCAGGTCCTCACCAGACATCACCAGCAACAACGCCGCCTATGGGCACAAACCCACCTTCACTGGACCAGACAGGAGTGGCAAAAAGTGCTCTTCACTGATGAGTCGCGGTTTTGTCTCACCAGGGGTGATGGACGGATTCGTGTTTATCGTGGAAGGAATGAGCGTTACACCGAGGCCTGTACCCTGGAGCGGGATGGATTTGGAGGTGGGGGGTCCGTCATGGTCTGGGGCGGTATATCACATCACCATCGGACTGAGCTTGTTGTCATTGCAGGCAATCTCAATGCCTTGCGGTACAGGGAAGACATCCTCCTCCCTCATGTGGTACCCTTTATGCATGCTCATCCGGACATGATCCTCCAGCAGGACAATGCCACCAGCCATGCTGCTCGTTCTGTGCGTGAGTTTCTGCATGACAGCAATGTCAGTGTTCTGCCATGGCCAGCGAAGAGCCCGGATCTCAATCCCATTGAGCACGTCTGGGACCTGTTGGATGGCAGGGTGAGGGCTAGGGCCATTCCCCCCAGAAATGTCCAGGAACTTGCAAGTGCCTTGGTGGAAGAGTGGGGTAACATCTCACAGCAAGAACTGACCAATCTGGTCCATGAGGAGGAGATGCACTGCAGTACTTCAAGCAGCTGGTGGCCACACCAGATACTGACTGGTACTTTTGATTTTGAGCCTCCCTTCATTCAAGGACACATTATTCTATTTCTGTTAGTCACATGTCTGTGAAGCATTTTTAGTTTATGTCTTATGGTGTCGACTCTTTTAGTGTTCATACAAATATTTACACACATTAAGTTTACTGAAAGTAAAAACAGTTGAAAGTCAGAGGATGTTTCTTTTTTTGCTGAGTTTATAACTTACAGTTCAGAGTGCTGCAACGGGGCGGGTGACCGTCATAAAATTGTTTCACAGGTGGAAAAATACATAAATTAAATTTCATGGTTTCGGGAGGACGTTTTTTTAATGTTGGCGGGTTACGAGTAAAAAAATATAATCGTTTTAATGTTTTGTTTAAGACTCCCAAAGAGGATGGTGTTTCTATATTGTGTTGGTGGAAAGAGCATGAGAAAAAACTTCCCAACGTTGCACTGATGGCTGAATGTTCTTGCTATCCTGGCGTCCAGCGCTCCCAGAGATTTTTCTGCGGCTGGATTTGCGATTCAGGAACAGAGAACACAGTTAAAGCCAGGGACTGTGGACAATATTTTGTTTCTGTACAGCAATCTCTGCATCACATAAATTTCCACCGTGCAATATTCCAGAGAAATAAAAAACATAATTCATAATTTAGATTAAATCAGGGATGGCGGTATTTTCCGTCTTTGACTGTTTTTTTAAACTTTGATGAAAAAATCTGAAGAAATATTCAATATTATTTCATTTTTCATTCATTTTAGTTAATATTCAGATTAAAACATGTACCCTACTAAATATGAACATTTTACCTGCTGTGGTTTTAACGCACAACTTTCTCATGGTCCATGGACATGAATTGCACACCTGCTTGTGCATAATGGAGGCTTAATCCAGTCCGGTCGCACACTGCAGACTGGAATAACAAGCTCCACTTCTTTCTCAACAACGACTTTCCTGATTGCTTCAGCAGGAGGAAATCCACAGCATGCGCTCATTCTGGATCAGTAGATAAGATGCACCGGTCTGTGTCCGCTGCAGCTAAGCGCTCAACAGCCTCCATAACTCTCCAAAGGGGTTGTCATTTCCCGGATAACATTGCAATCTGTGCGTAAAGTTGAAAATGACTCTGCGTCTTCATCAAGTGGTCAGAGGTGTGAATTGTAAACTTTCAAACTGAAGGAGAGCCTTCAGATTTTTCTGTTACAATTTTTAAAAAGTGACGAAAAATAACACAACCTCTGATTGATTGTAAATTATATTACAATGAATTATGTCCTTTTTATTTATTTGGGATATTCCACAGATTAAATTTATTTGATGCAGAGATTGCTTTATCTGTGTTCTCAGTTCCTGAATCGCAAATTCAGCAGCAGAAAAATCTCTCTGGCAGCGCTGGATGCCTCGATAGCGAGAACATTCATGTCAGCGCAGAGTTGGGGGAATATTCTGGCATGCTGTCTCCACAATATAATAATATATCAACACGATTCTCTTTGGGAATTTAAAAGAAACAAAAATATTACATAAATATTTTTCACCCGCAGTAAGGATATTTCCACTAGGCCCTTGAAATTTTATTTATGTATTTGTGTTCTGCAGCACAAACTTTGAACATATCTCATAAGAACCAAATTCAGAGTTATGAATGAAGTCTCAAACGAATAGAATAGAAATATTTTGAAAAAAAACAAGGAAGGTTGAAGCATGCAGATTTACACAAAAATACAAAAAAATAAAAGAAATAGGTGATTGAACTGTAAGAGCAAATTTACAAAAAAAACAAAATACTTTTTACAAGAAATGGAAAATATTGCAAATAGAGTCTTTTTCCCCATAGTGTTTGCCTGTATTATTTTTATTTTCTTATTTGTTTTCATGTATTTATTTATTAGTTAATTCTTATGTTTATAGAGTCTAAGAGCTTTTGGGGGAGGGATCAGTGCTAACGCTCCGTTCTGCACCTATAGGAAGCTGGAGTCTGTCACTGAAGGAGCTTCATGCATGATCAAGTTCACTTTGATATTAGATTAAGCTGTTTGAAGTTTTTAATTTGAATGGTTAGAATATTGATTATAAAATGATGTGTTCTCACATTATCTGTGCTCAGATGAATAGGATCTATTTAAAACCAAACTGGTTGCAGGTCTTTCCAGGGGAAGCAGTTCTTACAGTTTCCACCGACTCAGGCACCGAAACCCAAACAGCGCTCACACTGTGTTAGCATAGCTCAACACATGTTTTACACGGATCCATCTTTGAACGGTCAAGTTGTCGCTGTAAGCATTTGCAGGAAAATATTCAAGCAGAAGGTAAAATAACTACTACGAAAGAGATGCAATCTTTGCTGAATAATAAAAATGTTTATGAGAACCAGTTTTTCTGCATGCATCAAGAACATCATGCTGGGTCCTTTAACCTCTTCAGGATTTCCTGTTCATGTTCTCTTTGACCTTTATTCAAGGCAAAGTTAGGATAATTATTGATAGTCTGAACAAATCAGGTTTAATCTGAGGCTCAGCAATCATCAGCCTACTTTTAATGTTTTTCACCCACTCTAATATTTCATTGTACCACCTTTGTTCGGATTTAAGTCAGGATGTTGTAGCGTTGTGTCAATGAGCTTCTGCAACTTCACCAGATTTATTTCCATCCAGTGTTTAGTACATTTTTTACCAAGCTCTTGTATGGATGGTGGAGAGTTGGACCACTGCTCAAAGCCTCCTGCAGCGATTCTCAACGGGGTTCAGGTCTGGCTCTGTGGGAACCCGTCCATGTTGAGTTCCCTTTGCATTGCAGGTGTGAAAATGGCCCCGAGTTCTACTGAGGATTTCCTTTTATTTGATTTCACCAAACATTTCAGTGATTGGCATTGAGATCATTCAGGATTTGTTTCTTGACAAATTTCTTCCTCAAAGAAAACGCGCGCGTGCGTGCTAGCGTGCGTGCTAGCGTGCGTGCTAGCGTGCGTGCTAGCGTGCGTGCGTGCGTGCGTGCGGGTGTGTGTGCAATGTTATCATTCTTGGCACTGAGAACAAACCTTGCATGACGGTGGCATGGGTCACCATAACAATGACACATCTCATCTCTGACTGTCTGTAGAATAAAAGCAAAACAGGTTGGTGCGGTAATGAAGACAATAAAATTAGATACAATCAAAACGATGTGGATAAAAATAGATTCTGGGTAATGTGTCTTGAGCTCTGACTTTTTCAGCTTCATTTTTAGTTGCTAAAGTTATTGAAGGGTTTTTAAATACAGCCATCTTCTTCCTCCTGCTTGTTTTAAGACCGATTTTAGACCGATTTTAATCAATCTTATGAATGACTCGATTACAAACAGCCAACACGGAGCCGCCTAAATCCAGTCAAAACCAAATCAGCTAACACATTTGGTCAAATTTTACAATTTAAATGGCAGTTCAAATTCCTGTCTCCTCTGTAATTAATCAGTTAATTAATTATTTAATTAATAATTAATGAATGGAAATGTTAGAAGATGTTTTAAAAACCTGGCACCAAATATTTGCCAATTAACTCCAAATTATTCACTGGATTTTAATGGACATTCAAGCATTATGATTGTAATGGCAAAAAGTATCTCAGGGTTTCCATAATAAAGATAATAAAATACAAACATGTCTGGCCAGAACATGGAGGGGACAGAGGATACAGTATTTGTATTTATTCACAAGACACATGATTTTAATTAATTTAGGTATTTACTACTCAGAACAGCAGCATTTTGAAATATATTTTAATGTTTTCACGATTAGAGAAAACCGATCTGATTAATCTTTTGAAAAAATAACTCCCTATTAATCAGTGATGACGGATTTTTATGCATATTCAAAGCTGTTAGAGGAACTATTGGTATCAAAACCTGATTAAAGCTGAATGGTTTTTGTTTAGCTGGAGGGAAAACCAGGATGTTCAAATTTCTATATAACAAAACTCACAATGTTGTTGTTTCTGCAGTGAAACAGATCGGAACGAGACTGTTCGCGTCACTTTCATTCGGGGTCCAGCCCAGAGTCAGTTCTTCTCTCCCGTTTGACCCACGGACAGACTTCCTGGTCATGTTTTTGGGCCCGCTTAACTGGTAGCCTATGATCCTTCAGGGGAATAAAAAAGGGACAGGAAGAAGAGTGTAATAACAGGTAATAATGGTGCACGAAGCAGACGTGAGAGAGGTCCGTACTGATCGTTCTGAGCCTGGGCCTCAGCGTAGATCTGGAGGTTCTGACCAACGCTGGCGTGAAGAACGTCTCCATGAGATGGCGTCCTGGACAGGAACATGGGCAGAAGGTCACCAGCCACACAGCTCGATGCTGGAGGAAGGACTGAAACAAAAACACAGCAGTGTTAGACTGATTTCTAACAATTAAATTAAAGGTTCTTCTCACCATCATCTACAGATCAGTTTTCCAACACAAGGCAGAACCCCATCTCTCTTATCGCTACTGATACATCCATCTTCCTGTAGGAGAAGATAATCCTACCATCCTGCTGGCCTGCAGAGTCCAAGATCAGCTAAAAGAGATGCTGGGTTGACCAAAAAGCCCTCAGAAACCTGCATCATGCCCACACCTTTATCGGACAGGCTGGGGACCAGTGCTTCGGCCTGACTGGTGCCATAGAGGTTCTCATACTGCAGCAGCATCGCTCTCTTATTGATTGATTGTTTTAAGCATTGACTCAACTTTAGTTTGGTTAGGATTTGGTTCATATCCATGTGTAAAGCTCCTGGTCCAGCCATCATACTTCCCTTTTCCCTCCTGTCATCCTGACTTTCCTTGTCATAAGGATTCCTAAAGTATTTCACAGTTTTCCGTTGGATTCTTGCAGGGGGGGGGGTTTTGTCCAATGAGCCAGAAATCCAAGTTTTAGTGCCTCATTCCTGGTTATAAATGTAAAAGATGTTTTAGATCAACTAGGATGAGGTTTCTTTCTCCAGTTTCCTCTCCTATCTTTGTTATTTCAACTTCAAGCCTCTGATATAAAACTACTGATCCAGAACAGAACTTTTATTTATTTTTTCATTCATTGCAGTCATATATGCTTCACGATGACAAGTCTTTAGGTTGGCACTGGGGCACATTTACATGTATTATTTTGTCTTTTGCAAACCCCTAATTCAATAACATATCTTCCTTAGTTTAATGGACAAAAGGGTTTTACTGAAGTAGATTCCAATCAAAACAGAAATTATAAACTTGGTTATTTTCTTTATAAAGTTACAGTTTTTGTAAGATTTTCACAAGATATAATCAAATAACAAAGCAATTATGTGGCAGAAGCTTAATGTTAATAAAATGGCACAATAGAAAATAAATAAATAGTACTAAGTAATATATGAATAATAAAAGTATTATTTGCGATTTAATTATTTAGTTATGTTCCTTCATTTGTGATTTTATAGTTGTATAAATGCTGTTTTGTTTTATTTACTGTAATTTAATTATTATAAATACATTTTTAAAAAACAAAACTTTGCTGCAGAAATAATTGCAAAATAAATATGTTAACATAACAGAAATAATTGTAAAAGATTTTAAGCAGAGATAATGGTGAATCAAAAAAGTACTATTTGATGGTTTATTTATTTACTGCCAAAATTGTTTCTAGTAGGAAACATTTTTTGCAAATAATTTAGTAACATCAGAACAGATAAACATATTTCAAGAGCCAAAGATTTTATTCAGCTCAATCCTGTTATGGAGTTTCAGTAAACATTTTAATTTTGTCTGTTTTTAAAGGAATGGTTTTTAATCACTATGTAATCAATAATTACATTTTATACTGCAATTTAATGTAATATGACCAAAAAAAATCTAGAATGTTTCTGAGAACTCATGAATTTGTTTAATATTTTTACAGCATTTTTTTTTTTGTATTTGCTAAAATGACACCCAGATATTTCTGAGGGCGAACTCCTGTGAAGAAGCCTCACCTTCCAGCAGGAAGTTGAGCTTCAGTTTACAGAGAGGAGGCAGGTTCATGTTGGAGGCCTCTCTGGTCGCTGTGCTTCCGTCAGCGTAGGTCAGTGTGACGTTTGTAGTGGGGAAGTCCTCCATCATCACCTCAAACACGTAGGCGCCAGCTTGGAGTTCACCTGTGCTTCTCAGCGTGCACGTAGACTGAAAACGGATATTCAAAAAGAAAAATGGCTGAAATCTTTCTGTTTCCTCAAATAATGATCCTGAAGGATTTATTTATATGGTTCTATCTCTATGCAGGGAGACCATCAATAAAACACATTATGTGTTTGTAATATCCTGAAAGGGTGTTGGATAAAACTTTATCCAACACTGTGTTGCGAGCATCAGATTCAGTCATATTACCTCATCCAGAGTGAAGTTTGCTGGGGCGCCTGATGTGAAGCGGCATCTCACTGCATCTTCATCTGGATCATGAGCCAGAAGACGAAGCTGGGTGAAACAGTTCTGAGGAACCCTGCAGGAACATTTTCATAATTCCCATCAGCAGGTCTGGGAGGTTACTTCAGTCTTATTACCACCCTATATACAGTCTGTACATCTATTTCACTAACTGTCAAATGAAACAAGACAGAGAAGAAAAGTGTGATATATGAGGCTGAGATTACAGTACCGTAAAGTAGACACTGTTGCTGTGACAGGACAGTTGTTGATGCGGTAGGAATCTGATCGCATTCCCAGATCCAGCTCTGCATGGCTCATCCAGTTGGTTTTTCCTTCCACATTGGAGGCCCAGCAGCAGCCGGAGTCTCTGAAAATAGAGAGGGGAAAATCCTGCATGTGTAAAGGTCATCATCATTTATCTAAACCATAAAACAGTTGTTTTTAAAGTGTTTTATTTAAAAAGTGGATTGAATAACAACCCACAAACTACTGCCAAATAAAACTTGAACATAAAATCATCAGAGTTTGGATTTGCTGCCAGTTGCTCTGGTTTACTGACTGACAACAACCCTTATCCACTACTGCCCCCTGGTGGCCATTATAGAAGACAAACATTGTTCTTTTATATGTGGTCATACACTCTATGCATGTATGTAAATATAATATGTCTTGTTATTATTACATCATCTTACATATATTAGGCTAAAACATATTCCATCACATGGGCTAACGTTAGATTTCTATATTATATTATATAAGATACATCAATATTTGGGGGCTGCACAGTGGCGCAGGTGGTAGCATTGTTGCCTTGCAGCAAGAAGGTCCTGGGGTCTTTCTGCATGGAGTGTGCATGTTCTCCTTGTGCATGTGCGGGTTCTCTCCGGGTACTCCGGCTTCCTCCCACAGTCCAAAAACATGACTGTTAGTTGAATTGGTTTCTCTAAATTGCCCCTAGGTGTGTGTGTGCATGATTGTTTGTCCTGTGTGTCTCTGTGTTGCCCTGCAATGGACTGGCGATCTGTCCAGGGTGGACCCTTCCTCTGGCCCCATGACAGCTAGAGATAGGCACCAGCCTACCCGCCCAAAAATGGGAAGGACATCAATATTTGTAATTTGTTTGCAGATAGCTGTTTCCCCAAATCATTAAAACATGAATTGTTATTATTATGATTAATATTATTTGTTGTAGTAGTATACATATTACATGCATATACACTGACTGCAGCATCCTAGGTGACCAAAGTAGTGTTATCACAGGTCCTTCCCCCCAGCAACTGTTAGACTTTATAACCAACAGATTCAATAAGTGTTCACATCCCTGCTGATAGTTGCAGTTTTATTTCATTTTTTTTAAATAGTCTGTTATTGCTGTTTTATGCAAAATCTACATGCATATCTTGTTTATTTTTAATCAGCCTACTCAGTTGCACATTTCTGTTAAACGGATTATGCTACTTTTTAATAACTGTACAGTATCATTTTTCTTATGTTGTAAATTTGCCCTTCCTGCACTAATTCCCGGTCTTTCTTTCTGTTTTTATATTTTTACCTATTTATACCCATATTTGTCATGTAAAGCCCCTTTAGCAGGAAATTGTCTTTAATTTGAACTATTTAATATATGGCAAAACTGAATGTTCTAAGTGGAAGCATAATTATTTTCCTTTTCATATTTAATATCCGTCTAATGCTAATAGTCATAAGTTGTGGAGCTGATACTGATCCTCTGGGTCTTGCAGGAAGGTCATGATTAATTATATTGAATGCACACCCTCTTATGTTCACACATGACATCATTTATATATAATCAACAATGAAACACAGTTTTATTTTTTCAGGTTTTGAGGCTTAGTTTACCGGACTGATTTAGACGGAGTCGTCTGAGAACAAAATGTTGCACAGAAGCTGCTTGACTTTCAAAAGAAGGATTAGCATGACCTGAAAGTGTTCAGGTGAATTTTAAATATGAGGAAGTGTCAGCTGTTATTATTCCTTGGCTTTGTTCTTCAAAGCTCTTATACAAACAAAAGACATTAGAGTTTAATGACGCTGAGAACGGGATGAGGGGCAACAATCAATCACGCTGCCCAGGGTGTGGCGGCGCAGAAAAGGAAAGTACCAGAAGAAATTCAATAAGTTTCAGCCACAGCTTGCATTCAAGCAGAGGTTTAAACTCTTTACTTTCTTTATCATAGAAAGTTCTCCTCGATCAGTGCTTCTGTGTGTTTTGCGAGTCCCTGCTGTCTTCTCAACCCCCCAGTTGGTCATGGCTCACACTGAGTCTGGTTCTGGTTCTGGTTCTGATGCAGGTTTCTTCCTGTTAAAGGGGAGCATTTCTTTCCACTGGTGCTATATGCATGCTCAGTATGAGGAAATGCTGCAAGTCATTAACTCCATGCATCCTTCTGGGTTCCTTGGATAGAAAACGTTTAACCAACTTCAATAATAAACTCCTATTGGTTTATTATTCAAGTTGATTTCATAACTAGGATCATATTGGAAAGGATGTAATTGACTCAGAAACTGTCTGGATCATTTGAATTAATTTACTTTTTTTTTTGCAAAGTGCCTTAAGATGACATGTGCATTGTGCTGTATAAAAAACTGAAATGAATTGGATGAATTTACTCAGATTATGGGATGCACTTTGTATATGCAAGAAAGCAATCCCAACACTGCCTTAAATATTTCCCCAGAGGAATCAGCCTGACAGATTAAGTTTTAATTTTATAACTGGTAGCATTTAAAGCTTGGCGGATCTATCCTGCATCTTCCTGAGTCACATTTAGCTTTGTGCAACTTATGAAAAGCTTCAGCATTAAGCTCTCTATGAAACAGAAATGTAAAGGTTTGCTTATTCTCTGGATTGTGTTGTGAATGAATGATGCTATAGAAACAAACTTGCCTTCCTCCTGGATCCTCTGAGTCCAGAGACCTGCCTGCTGAACACGTCGTAAATATCTCATGTTAGATAAAGCCCTCAGCAGAAACCCTGGAGCTCTTTTGTTCCTTCTTTGCAGCTTAGAGGTTCTTTGTAAGTTTGTTTTGAAAAGAAAAATGAAAAAATCCCAGTCCTTTATAATTACTTTGTAGAAGTTTTAGTTGTCTGTTTACTTTTTAGCACTTAGATTTATTGATTAGTTGCCTAAGTCATATTTTCCCTTTTCTCTAGAGTAAAATCCCAGCTCAGCTGTTCACTGCTCAAATCATTTTGATGAAATTCTACAATCATAAAATAACGGAGGTTCCACCACACATATAGTAACACAGCAGCTACAGTATCTACAGCAGGATTATTAGACGACTTTGCTTGATAATAATTAATATAGGTTAAGAAAATAAAGTCCTCCACATTAAACTAGAGCAGAACTGCAACATCAGAGCTTCTGATGTTTCTATTCTATTCTATTCAACATTTCTACATCTAATAAACTCAAATAACCTGAGAAAGATGGAGATTTATCTAAATAAAAAACAACATTTTGAGCAGCAACTGTTTTCTGAACAAATTTTTAAAATAATGTTCTTTAATATTTAATTCAAAGATTTGTTATTCAACACTGTTATTATTAATATTGTGACATTCAGAATATTTTGTGAAAAATATTTAGGATAACAGATAAATCATTTAAAATTGGGATGTAATGTCCCCATTGTTTCTAGTATTCCCAGTTTTCACATTTTGTCCAGTTGCACTTATTTCTATGAAAAAGGAGGAAATTAAATGATAGCAGAGACTCACATTCTGTTCACACTAAGCAAAGCAACGTGAATTAACAGTTAAGATAACAAACCTCCTGGCTTTTTGGGCATCAAGAAGCTGTAAAATGTGCATAATAATAGCTCTGATGATGAAGATATTTATGAGCTTTTCTAATCAATTATTATCAGCCTAATATGGCCTCTCTTCGGTCTGTTTAGAGTACAGCAACCAATCAGCAGGTAAACATGTATAAAGATGTTCTAGCATCAGTTCTCAGCTGTTTCAGGAGGAAAACACAAACAGAGAAACAGATCTGGCAGAAGCTACAGATCATATGCTAACTTCAGCAACAACAACAGAAACCTAGCTGCTAACGTTATTTAGCTCAACTTCATGAACCTGTTAGAAAGGTTCACACTCACTTTCAGACACTCTGAAAATGCATTTAAACACAAACTAAATAATACAAACATTTCTTTACCTACTTATGTTTGATCCGCTGACTGTGGCACATCAGTATCTAGGTTCTGTTTTTGTTTTCTTGCAGAGTTCTTGTTTACATTTTCTAAAATTTTAATTTTCAATTCAGAGCATGAAAAAATGCTGCCAGTCAGAGCTGCACATTTCAGCTCTTTGTTTTATTTCATTCTATGTTTTTTCAATTCAATTCAATTCAATTCAAAAATACTTTATTGATCCCAGAGGGAAATTAAGTGTTGTAGCTCATATAATTATTTCTTTAAGGAGTTGTTGTAGATGATGATAGCTGTGGGCAGGAAGGATTTCCTGTAGCGGTCTGTGTTGCAGCGAAACTGAAGAAGCCTCTGACTGAAGACGCTCTGTTGTTGTATGACTGTCTCATGAAGAGGATGCTCAGGGTTGTCCATAATTTTTTTGATTTTGTGAAGAATCCTTCTTTGCATCATCATCTCCAGATGTTCCACAGTTGTCCCAAGAACAGAACCAGCCTTATTTATCAGGTTGTTGAGCCTTTTTAAGTCCCTGGCTCTGATGCTGCTACCCCAACAGATGACGGATGAAGAGATTACACTCTCCACAACAGACTTGTAGAAGATCTGCAGCATCTTGCTGCAAACCTTGAAGGACCTAAGCTTCCTCCAGAAGTCTAGTCTGCTCTGTCCCTTCTTGTAGACGGTTTCACTGTTCAGTCTCCAGTCCAGTCTGTTGTCAAGGTGAATTCAGAGGTATTTATACTCCTCAACCACCTCCACTTCTTCTCCCATGATGGAAACAGTTTTCTGAGTCATTGCATAGCATTACTATGTGGCCTAAGCCAGAAGCCCAGTCAAACAGGTACCCGAAATTTGATACAAGTCAAAGGTCAACCTATCCCAAAAGGTTCTGATTAACTCAAAGGGAATTGGGTTTTCACCACATCATGGGAAAAACAAGTTTAGGTCAGACATCCCACACTTAGTGACTGGAACCATGTATAGGTTATTGCTGCTGCAGCTGTTTGTAGTTTGATGGGCTTTACCTTCAGAACCATCTAAGATGTTCTGATTCCATGCCAGAGGATGGCATTGTGGTCTTTGCTGGTCGGTTTGGTGCATGTTTCAGAAGCTCAAACACACCTGACTGAAATGGTCAGCTGATCTCTTCCGACTGTCACCGAGTTCTGCAGAAGCCTGAAACATGCAGGACACCAGCCCTCCAGGACTAGAATTAAATTCTGATTCATGAATTTCAAAAACGAATCCGATTTTCTTGATGTGTTTTTTTCTCTTTGCAGAGAACAACATATTTTGAGAGTTACATTGAGTCAGAATTTAATAACCTTGCTCCAGCTTCTTCTGCAGTCTGAGTTATTAATCTATTTCATATTTGTGGGTTGCTGCATGGTTCTCGCTCTGCCTTCAGTGTTTTCTGGAGAGCACCTGAGCTGCATTCAGAGTAAACCTGGAGCAGGAACAATCTGGTTTGGGTTGGAGTGATCTGGACTCACCTCAGACTTAAAGTCGTCCCATTGGGCTGAAAGGTCGCTGTTGTGCGTGCTTCAGTCTGGCACCACTTGCCGTAGAAGTCCACCTCCGTTTGGAACGCACCCGACTGGTCCAAATTCACACACACCCCACCTTCACACATCAGTGAAGACTGGTTCCCGCAGTCATTTCTGCCATTTTGTCGATGAAAGAAAGTCGTCTGCAGGGTTCATAAAACATAATATCAAAGGTAAAGATTTTCCTTTCAGGAATCCAAACGTTCCTGAAATCCTTGAAATATGTCTGCAGATGTCCTGGGGCTCTTTCTTAGATTGTCTTTGGACTTTGGCTGCTTTTTCATTCAGTTTTTGTCCAGTAAAAGAGATATTTAAGCTGTTCGTTACCAACAGACTCACAAGGACACAATTTGTCCCCTGTCTCTTCAGCTATACTTATGCAAATCCCACATACAGCACAATTCTTCAGCCAGAAAACAGGACTTTTGGTCCTTCAGCTGGATACACTAAGTCCTCACAGGTCAGGCGTAATGATTTCAGCTACACAATTATCAGGTTCAGGTTCAGAACTGAAACTGTATGAAGAAGCAGCCGAAGTCCAGAGAAAACCTCTGAAAGACCTTCAGAAAACCTGAAAAACTGTTGATCAAGAGCATTTTAAAGGTGAGAGCAAAATACGACTGCTTGGAATAGAAGTAAAAAGAAATGAGAGCTTGATCAAGAGAAAGGATTTGTATAAAATCCTAATCTGATTAGATTTACTTTAGGTTCAGATTAGATAAACATTGTAAAGACAAATTATTTGACCTGAAAGAAGCATCATTTTCTCTCGGTATATTGTAAAAGATTCAGAAACATTTTCTCGACATAAGTCATAAGTCAGTAGGTGATTTGACAGCAGGTATGGATGATACGCAGGTGTGCAGCATGCCAGAAATCACTTCTTTTGTTTATTTTCTTTCTTCTACGTGGCTTTTCTTCTTTCGTTTCGCAACTCAGGAGACTGAATGTAGTTTCTCCAACAAACCCGAAAACAAAAAGGCTTTAAAATGTCTTCAATTTTTTTTTGCCAGTCAAGTTTCAGGATTTATCGATGTCTCCAGTTTGACAGAACCGAGTTAAACGAACCATTCAGACACAGAATTTGAAGCAAAACTGTTTTTGGTGATGATCTGTACCTTGTACGTCCCATCGGGGTTCTTTTTTACAGGTGACAAACTGATGCTGTCTCCATAGAAGCTGACAGCTGAGCTGGTCCCCAGCAGAGAGGCCAGCAGCAGAAGCAGCGCTGCACCTGTCTCCATGATGCCTCTCAGGATGTGTTCGTGCCAAAGCCCAGCCCGAGACTTACAGCGTCAGAGATGGAAGGGGGGTGGGTCCCTCCGAGTTCATCCAACAGGTCCGACTGGATCTGAGCTCAGTTCAATCCATTCATGTTGCAATAAAACAGGCAAGTGACGCATTGTTTTTTTTGTTTTTTTCACGGCTGGGAGCTTCAACTCACTAAAACAGCCTAAAGATACACTCTGCATACATAGCAGTTGCTTTTAGGTTTATATAGTGCTGGGCAAAATATTCACCCTCTTACAGATTTATTCTGCTTTTTGTCTTTTTCACACTTGTTTAAGGTCATGCC
This sequence comes from Valencia hispanica, assembly GCA_963556495.2. NCBI lineage: Eukaryota > Metazoa > Chordata > Actinopteri > Cyprinodontiformes > Valenciidae > Valencia > Valencia hispanica. Next base: position 59,912,771 of record OY747701.1, read on the forward strand.
ACAGAATCTCAATAAGATTTATGCCCAGACTTTGACTAGGCCACTCAGAGGAGGGCTTGTTGGTGTGTTTTGGACCAAGAAAGCCTGATTTTAAGATTACTAATTGATGGTGGGACATTCTCATTTGGGATTGTCAGTGAGGAAGTAGAATTCATGGTTCCATCAGACTGGAAATGACAGAGCTCCATCACGTTGCCACCACCATGATTTGGGGCGTACTTTTGATTATCTACTGTAATAAAACCTATTAAAGACGGGGAAAAAGTAAGTGTGACAAAAAGGTTAAACTAAAAGAAATCTAGATACTTTTCCAAAGCACTGCATTTAAAATCTGCTTAATTTTTTTATGTTCTTATTTACTTCTGTCGCCTCTTTGTTTCTCTTTTATTTCTCCTGCCATCTAGACCAGAAAGAAGACATGCTGAAAACATCTAATGAGACCTTCCTGGCTGAATAAACCCTCTATGTATGTATGTATGTATGTATTTATCAATTAATTAATTAATACTTTTTTTTATACACGTGCTACAAAAATAATACTATATCTAAGACATGTTGCTTACTGAAAACATTAGATGACTAACCAGAAGTTTTTACCCAATGAAACAAAAGTGAAATGCTCTAAATCCTAATTCTTTATGTCATGTTGCTGATATAATACTGGAAAACCCGGTGGGACATGATGTCCAAATTCAACTATGTGAAAGGTACAACGCAATAAATAATGTTTACAAGAACCATGTCATACAATAATTCATTTCAGCAAAGACAAAAAATATGTAGATTTATTTATTAAAAGTATATTTTCCTATGAGCCTTTTGATCAACTATCAATAATCCTTCGTAATAGTTAGATTTTTATTCCAATTCTAATTGGCTGAATGTAGACAAATGACAGCATTGCATTAGTTATTATTTGGTAACTGTGAAATTATTTTCTATCCAAACCGTGTTTTGGTTTTTTTTTACCATTCAGCTGGTGTGTGCATACACATATATATATATATATATATATATATATATATATATATATATATATATACACTACCGTTCAAAAGTTTGGGGTCACATTGAAATGTCCTTATTTTTGAAGGAAAAGCACTGTACTTTTCAATGAAGATAACTTTAAACTAGTCTTAACTTTAAAGAAATACACTCTATACATTGCTAATGTGGTAAATGACTATTCTAGCTGCAAATGTCTGGTTTTTGGTGCAATATCTACACAGGTGTATAGAGGCCCATTTCCAGCAACTATCACTCCAGTGTTCTAATGGTACAATGTGTTTGCTCATTGGCTCAGAAGGCTAATTGATGATTAGAAAACCCTTGTGCAATCATGTTCACACATCTGAAAACAGTTTAGCTCGGTACAGAAGCTACAAAACTGACCTTCCTTTGAGCAGATTGAGTTTCTGGAGCATCACATTTGTGGGGTCAATTAAACGCTCAAAATGGCCAGAAAAAGAGAACTTTCATCTGAAACTCGACAGTCTATTCTTGTTCTTAGAAATGAAGGCTATTCCATGCGAGAAATTGCTAAGAAATTGAAGATTTCCTACAACGGTGTGTACTACTCCCTTCAGAGGACAGCACAAACAGGCTCTAACCAGAGTAGAAAAAGAAGTGGGAGGCCGCGTTGCACAACTGAGCAAGAAGATAAGTACATTAGAGTCTCTAGTTTGAGAAACAGACGCCTCACAGGTCCCCAACTGGCATCTTCATTAAATAGTACCCGCAAAACACCAGTGTCAACATCTACAGTGAAGAGGCGGCTGCGGGATTCTGGGCTTCAGGGCAGAGTGGCAAAGAAAAAGCCATATCTGAGACTGGCCAATAAAAGAAAAAGATTAAGATGGGCAAAAGAACACAGACATTGGACAGAGGAAGACTGGAAAAAAGTGTTGTGGACGGATGATTCCAAGTTTGAGGTGTTTGGATCACAAAGAAGAACGTTTGTGAGACGCAGAACAACTGAAAAGATGCTGGAAGATTGCCTGACGCCATCTGTTAAGCATGGTGGAGGTAATGTGATGGTCTGGGGTTGCTTTGGTGCTGGTAAGGTGGGAGATTTGTACAGGGTAAAAGGGATTCTGAATAAGGAAGGCTATCACTCCATTTTGCAACGCCATGCCATACCCAGTGGACAGCGCTTGATTGGAGCCAATTTCATCCTACAACAGGACAATGACCCAAAACACACCCCCAAATTGTGCAAGAACTATTTAGAGAAGAAGCAGGCAGCTGGTATTCTATCGGTAATGGAGTGGCCAGCGCAGTCACCAGATTTGAACCCCATTGAGCTGTTGTGGGAGCAGCTTGACCGTATGGTACGCAAGAAGTGCCCATCCAACCAATCCAAATTGTGGGAGCTGCTTCTAGAAGCGTGGGGTGCAATTTCTCCAGATTACCTCAACAAATTAACAGCTAGAATGCCAAAGGTCTGCAATGCTGTAATTGCTGCAAATGGAGGATTCTTTGATGAAAGCAAAGTTTGATGTAAAAAAAATCTTATTTCAAATAAAAATCATTATTTCTAACCTTGTCAATGTCTTGACTCTATTTTCTATTCATTTCACAACGTATGGTGGTGAATAAGTGTGACTTTTCATGGAAAACACAAAATTGTTTGGGTGACCCCAAACTTTTGAACGGTAGTGTATATATATATATATATATATATATATATATATATCAGCTGAATGGTAAAAAAAAAAAAAACATTTTTACAGAATAACTTTCCCTTTCCCATGGTCCATCCGACTTTCGGTAGTGACGTCACCTCGTGAATATTGTCACACTGAGTGGCAAGATGGCTACGGAACCAAATAAGACCGAAATCCAGACGACTTTTAAAAGATTGAGATCAATTCCCACAAACAAGGTAACTGAAGACGATATAGTTGATCTGTGTTGTGTTGTTATTTTAGTTACTTTTTAACGACATTCGTTCGTTTAATATATAGCCTATGTTTTCGGTTAGTAGCAGTTAGCATCGGCTGTTAACTGAAGCTAACGGTTGCTAACAGCTACCGGGAGCTAATGCTTTTCCATTGAAAATTACGGAGAACCGGAGCTAACGGCTAACGGAAGCTAACATCTCTTAGCCGGCCGTTCCCCGGAGTAAAAAACCTACCCTAGGCCACGTAAACGTTTTGGGTTTGCGTGGAAGAAAACCTGTTTGCTACGCTGCCTTTTAGCCATGTCACCGGGAGAGAGAGAAATAAATGTATCGGTTCTATGAAAGTATTTGATTATATAAGTCACAGAAGATACATATACGTGCTAATGTTGAGGTAAATTCGCCGTACTGGTCGTTACGCTGGTGGTTAAAACAAGCCGAATCTGATGGGTAACATTAAGTAAAACCCCAGGTTCAACATTATGTCGGACATTTAATTAATCAAAGCGGGTAAAAAACAAAAACGCACATTAAGCGCCTTACATTGGTTCTCTTTGATCTGATCAGTTGAAGCAGAGATATTACATATGTTACATGAGTAAATGGACTATATATATATAAAACATTACAGTTTAATGGTAGTTAAAAACTAGAGATGCAAGATATATCGGCTGATGTTGGTCATTTTTAACACATCGGTATCGGGCCGATATTAACAACTGGTGTTTATTTCCATTTTGTTCCTGTTTGTGCATTAGGAGGGGGGGGGGGGGGGGGTCATGTGACCATGATGTCAATGCAGCACAGGGTTGTGGGGGTTTTCATATCAGTGCAGCTCTATTAAAAATCTTGCTTTAAATGGCAAAAAATTGTTTTTCTTGATCGATTTAAAGAAAAAATGAATAGAAATTTTGTCAAATTTCTGTCACTTTTAATTCTGGAGCTACGCATTTTTTCATACACAGGTAGGGTTTTGAGTAGTTGTTTAGAAATAAAGCCAGTGTAGGGTCTGTGGTTTTAGACACTTGAGATTGAAAAGTTTTTAAACCCGGTAAAGGCCTTTATGTTTATCCATTTTGATCTGGAGCCTGATATTCACAATAAAACCATTAGAAGTTAGTTCGATGTTTTTTGGGGACAGCAGCAGCTCCGAGTTTGGCCGTTTTAGCAGACGAAGGTGGAACAGCCGTTACCGATATTAACCTGTCGTTTAACAGATAAAGATGGAGATGGAGACAGATGATTCGCTGTGGCGACCCCTAAAGAGAAAAGCCAAAAGAAAAGGAGAATTTAACAGATAAATCAATCCAGGGCTGGGTGATATGGCCTCAAATCTCTATTCATGTCAACATGATTGTTTTTCAACATTCTCACATACCGGATACATTACAGCAGAAAGACTGCCATTTAAAGAACATTTATTGTACAAATTTCTTTTCTTTAAATCCCTTTAAAGTAGGGCTGGGCGATATAATCTCAAGCGTATGCGGTAACGATAATTATATTGCGATATATTCTTTTTTAGATATATGTCAAAATGACTGCATTGCAGCTGAACAACAACTTCAAAAAAGTACAGAACACAATTTAAAGAATATTTATTGTGCAAAATGCAATTAAAAAAACATTCAAATCCTTTTCCAAAAAGAAATTCAACACAAAAATTGTCAAAACATAAACAAAGATGTAGATATTTTAAATAAATTAAAAGTTCAAAATTGTCCACTTTCCTAGTTACTTATTTATAAATTTAATATGGCACAAAAATAAAGCTGCGCATATTTGAATTTAAAAAGCTTCAAGTTCAACAGGTTCATTTTTTTAACCGTTAATTGGAAACAACAAATTTTAAACTTGCAATATGTATATATGTCAAAATGACAGTTTATGAACATTCTCCTTTTCCATATACATTGCAGCAGAACAACAACATTAAAAAAGTTTAGAACGCCATTTAAAGAACATTTATTGAGTAAAATGCATTTAAAATATATTCAAATCTGTTTTCCAATAAAAATGCAACTCTCACAAAATAAAGATGAAGATATTTTTAAATAAATTAAAAGCTAAAGATTATTAAAAAACACAAACTGTCTGCTTTCCTGGTTACTTATTTATAAATGTAATTTCGCACAAAAATAAAGCTGCACAAACCTGAATTGAAATGCTTCAAGTTCAACAGATTATTTTTCTGTTAAATGGAAAACAACAAAGTTTAAACTTGCACTATGTAGCATAAAGACAAACATGAACATCAGCATTTATCCTTCTTGATGACAGTTTGATGACATCATCAAAATGCGCAATTGCGGTGGGTCGGTATAGTGAAAATCTCTACCTTTGGCTAAATTTATACCATTTTTACCTTTTATATCACCCACTGCTACTTTCAAGTAATTTTTAAGGTGTGTTACAAATTTTTTTATCACATAAATAAAGACAAAGATATTTTTACCAAAATACAAGCTAAATGTTATGAAAACACAAAATTTCAATCTGTTTGGACTGGACTAAATAACATTTCTCCCAGGTTTCCTGACTACTTATTTATACATTTTGTATCACACAAAAACAAAGCTGCGCATATTTGAACTTTTCCTTAAAAATGGAAAACAAAAATTTTTAAAAATACGATATCTCGTGTAAATCCGAATACAGAACATCAGTGTTTGGTTTAAAGTAGGCACAGCTTGATGACATCATAAAATCTCTACCGTTGGCTAAATTTATGTCATTTCTACATCAATCTATGGCTTAGTGAATAAACTTGACAGACGATTTGCAGGAATTTGGACAAATCAAAACTAAACGCTCCCAGCTTGTGAGTTTGGAAACACATGAAATAATAAATTTATCTATGGTTCTTAGAAAAAAGGTAACAGTTAGGAACATGCGTATCAAAACCCTGATGAGTTGAAAAGAAGACGCCATAGATCCAGAGCATCCTCTACATCAGACTGTCATACAACTACAGAGCGTCTTCAGTCAGAGGCTTCTTCAGATCTGCAGACTGCTACAGGAGATCATCCCTACCCACAGCCATCAGCATCTACAACAAATCTTTGAAGGAACTTGCATAATGAGTTACAACAACATTTAATTTCCCTTTGGGATTAATAAAGTAATTTTGAATTTGAATTTGAATCAATACATAAACAGGGATAATCTTGTGATTCCTTCGTTTTGTGTTGGATCCCAAAATACAAAATGTATCAAAGAACCTGCAGCACAATATTTCCATTTATGGCCAAAGTTTAAGTTTAATTGTTGAATTAGAAAGTTGACCCAGGTGAGTCTGGATGTGTTTCCGTCTTTGGGGAAGAAAACCAGAATCAGACCTCAACGAGTTGTTCACAGGTGACCATCAACTAATCCGTAGACACGAGCTAAACTGGAATATTTATCTTTTTAAATCAAGCACTATCCCTATATAATAATACGTGTGTGATAATAAACTGATAGGTTATGTAGAATTGACCTCATTCGCTGTGACCGCACGTTTCTAAATGAGTTGGTCTGTAAACGCATCGCCCGTCTGCCTTACTGTCTGACCGCGATCAGTGACCCTGAACGCATCTGGGAAAAACTCTGGTTTGTTCTTCTGGTTTCTTTTTATTGGTTTGTTTCTGTTGGCTAAATCCGGTTTGGCCCGTTGATGGAGTCTTAAATAACTCCAGGATGAGTAAATCACATTGATGGAGACATTCCACAAATACTGGATTACATATAAAGCTTTTCTGTTTGTTGGATCCTCGACTATAGGATGTAGCCCAGAGCACAGTTCATTCTGGATATTTCACATTTTGTTTTTAAGACTTCCTTCTTGCTCAACTAGTTACTTAGTACAGACTAAGGCTGGGCGATGTGGCCGCAAATCTATATTGCGATATAATCATAATGATATCTACTGCGATATTTTCTTTTCTTTATATCTGTCAAAAGGACAGTTTATGAACATTCTCCCTTTCCAGATACATTGCAGCAGAACAACAACATTAAAAAAGTTTAGAACGCCATTTAAAGAACATTTATTGTGCAAAATGCATTTAAAATATATTCAAATCTGTTTTCCAATAAAAATACAACACAAAGATTGTCACAAAATAAAAGATGAAGATATTTTTAAATAAATTAAAGCTAAATGTTATCAAAAAACAAAGTTTAAAATTGTCGGCTTTCCTTGTAACTATTTTACAAATTTCATATCGCACAAAAATAAAGCTGAACATATTTGAATGTTCAGCTTTTTCAAGTTTAACAGGGTTTTTTTTTCGTTAAATGGAAAACAACACATTTTAGACTTGCACTATGTAGCGTAAAGACAAACACTGAACATCAGCATTTATCCTTCTTGATGACAGCTTGATGACATCATCAAAATGCACAATCGCAGCAGGCTGGAATCAGAATCTCTACCTTTGGCTAAATTGATATAATTTCTACTTTTTATATCGCCCATAGCTAGTACAGAGTGTAGTCGACGTTACACACTGAGCCTGGTTCTGATGAAGGTTTCTACCTGTGAAACATGAGTTTTCCTCTCCACTGTCGCCACGTACATGTTTGCTGACCTGATAGAATAAACACGACTGCTTATCATTATAATTTGGATCAAATTGGAATGTGTGTATTACTAAATACAATCTTTTCTATAATTGGATTTAATTGACTCTATGTTTCTACTTATAAGTTGGATCTTGTTGTCGTGGAGATGACCTCTGCTCTGAATTGGAGCTATAAGTTGAATTTAGATTGAAATCTTTTCTCCTATTTTTCCGATTTCCATTTTTTAAAAATCAAAAAAAAAAAAAGAGACAGACATGTTTTAATCATTGTAAGTTGTGCAAATAGCCTAATTAGGGATGTAAGAAAATATCAAAACGCCGATATATCGCGATATTTTATTTCCCGATATTTAGCAGCAAAATATCGTTTTTTGTTTATTTGTATTTATTTAATTAATTTTTTTAGAACTTGAATCATTAATGATGACAGTAATTTTTGTAGTAAATATAACAGTATGACTGGTAGTGTGTGGCTGTTTTTCACCTTCTTCGTTCCAGTGGATCGACTAGATCTAGTAATAAAACTGAATGTGTTAAAGGAGGAAACAGGTTGGAGTGTTTAGAATGATGAGACAGTTTTCCTACAGTTAAATTCAGATTTAAAAATCACAATATATATAGTCTTGCTCATAGTATCGCGATATATTGTATCGCGACACATATCGTATCGCCGGATTTTTACCAATACACATCCCTACAAATAATAATTGTCACACATTTTTGGATCTTCAGGTTGGTGATGAGATAAACTAGGTGCAGATGTGCAGCTGTGTTATCAGTAATTGCAGAATAATTTGATTGTTTCTGCGCAGGCCTGTTTCGACTGCGCCGCAAAAAACCCGAGCTGGGCGAGCATCTCCTATGGCGTGTTCCTGTGCATCGACTGCTCTGGCATCCATCGCTCGCTGGGAGTACACCTCAGCTTCATCAGGTGAGTTACACTCATCATGAATCTGTAAGCAGTGTGAACACCAGATTAATTGCAGAGGGTTCGTTTTCCCACAGATCCACAGAGTTAGACTCCAACTGGAGCTGGTTTCAGCTCAGATGTATGCAGGTCGGAGGGAACGCCAACGCGGTAAGTCGCTGCTCTTAAAGTCAGCTCGTTCTTGCCGTGGCTCTGGTTAGTAACGCCTTCTCCTTTCACTGGAAGACGGCCTTCTTCCGTCAGCACGGCTGCTCCACCAACGACACCAACGCCAAGTACAACAGCCGCGCTGCCCAGATGTACCGGGAGAAGATCCGGCAGCTGGCCAACGCAGCACTGTCCAAATACGGCACTGAGGTCAGTATCGAGAAAATAATTTAGTAAATTTGATCTTATAGCAGAAACGTTAGCTCAACTGTTTGCCATATTCCTGTTAATGCAGGGGAGGACCCGCCCTTTTCACTCACTTAGACTCATTAATTGATGTAAAATGTGAGCTTGTGGGATAAATACATTAAGTTGTCATCAACCTTCTGGTTTTGCATTTCATGTTTCTTTTTGTCGTCACTGAAGGTCTGAGTCGTCTGACGTCACACGAGTAAAATAATGAGACGAGCTGAAAAAAAATCCGATTTTTACTGTCTGAGATGAATTAAACTGTGATGGTGTAAAATGTGCTAGAAAAGATTTCATATTCTGATTTTTATATTTAAGATTCACTGTAGGTTATGAACATCAGAGGAAAATGTCACCTCCATCACTCTGTTTTATTTTTAATATTATTTATTAAATTTCATGATTTGTTTTATTTTATTATTTTTTTAATGGTATTTATTTATTTACATTTATTATACATTAAATTAATTTACATTGATTTATTTAATGATTTTATTACTATAATTTTATTTATGAAGAGAATCTGCTCAGCATTGAAAAAACCACATCCACCCTGATGATCTGATGGTGGACTCTTTTTGAACCTGCCAGTTTTTACCTGTTTGGCTTTAAAACATTTAACTACTGTCCAACATTTTCCTGTGATTTTTTTTCCGTTTGTTTCTAAAGCATCTGAAGGCGACCGCTGAGCGGCTCTGACTCGCTGAGCTGTGGGACATATTTAGCCACGGCTGCTGAGTGGTTAGCGCCGTTTATAATGCACGATGTCGGTTCCAACGTTTGAATAACATTTTGATCTTTTTGGGCAGAAACGGAGCTGCTGAAAAAGTTCTGCAAAACTAAAAGATGCTCAGATTATCACAGCCGTTCAGAGAGTCTGGAACACATGTACTTTCTAGGTTTTGAAAACCATAGAGGAAGAAAGTCAACTCCTGCTTCCAAACTTGATTCCTTTTTCTTTTGTCAACAGGATAAATATCTGAATTTGCAACAAAGGTTGGATTCTGTGGGCCTTTTTCAGCTTTCCTATTTAAAGCTTCACCACTTGGGAAATATTAGTCACAAATTTAGAGTTTATTTTTGTATTTACATTCACTGAGAAACCTGGAAAAAATGTCCCAAAAGCCTGGCATCATTTGGTTAGTTTGTTGGCATTGTTTTCTGGTCTTCAACTGTGGTTGGTGGTAATGTTGTGGTGACATGATTAACATGACGGAGCTTCAAATAAAAGCCAATAACATGTTTTCTTTTACAGATCGCATGTTCTTAATTAGACACATCATTTCAAGGTTTACATGTCTCATCTTTGGTAAACATGAATGATTTTAAAGAATCTCAACCCAATCAGGAGAAAGTACACTAAGGAACGCGGCCTGGAGTGGTTAACGTGGCTATTTATACAACGGCTACTCTGAGCTAACAGGATCTTTGACTTATTACAAAACATTGATAAAGGAGTTTATCTCTTTGTGTGTGTGTCAGCGCAGTACATCATGTCCAGAGTACACAGGGTGTGTGATCCTTACAGTAACAAGATAAACACATTTTTAGCATTAGAATCAAATAAAATAAAAAGCTCCTGCATGAAAAATAGTAAATGCAGTAATAAACCCATTGTTGTTCTTGTTGCTGTTGTTGCAGCTGTGGATCGATTCGTCTGCAGGAGGAACATCTGCTGCTCCTGAGAAGAAGGACGACGACGACGACTTTTTTGCTGAACATTCACAGGTCAGATAAAAAAATAAAAAAAGGATCAGATAGCATGTGAAAATGAATGAGTAGTCAGAGGAGTTGGAACCGTATCAGTTAGCGCATCTATTTATTGAACATAAGCCAATATTTTCTCTCTCTCTCTAGTCTACCAATGAGTGGAACATAGCGCCCCCTTCAGAGCAGAATGGAGCCGCTGTTTCCCCACAGCTGACCGACACAACGCCTAAAGCCCAGGATGACAGTCGTAAGTGAAGCCACAGCTCTCAGGTTCAGGGTTCAGTGTGTGGAAAACATTCGTCCCTTTTCCTGGTAACTCAAAGGTTTGGAAACCGGCAGGAATGACCCAAACAAGGTCCTAGTACAAGGTGCCCCGCCCACATCAGCTTTAGGAAATGATAAATGATGATTTCACTGCTGCAGTAATCAGTACCTCGACGTCCTAACTGGATTACATGAGATGAAGCAGGAATATCAGCAAAAACAAGCAGCACTGAGCTTTTCTGCAAACACACAGACCCTAACATTAACCTAAAGTTTGATTCAGAACAGCTTTAAAATAATCCTGTTTTGTTTTTAGAGGCTGAAAATACAAAAAGTGAATTGAGTTGATGTAACAACTAGGGGTGTAACGGTACACATACATCACGGCTCGGTACGTTTTCGCTACACTTTAATCAAGAAAAATAAAAAATGTGCATATGACTTTTATTTTTATTTTATTTTTACTTTGATCAGCATTAAACAAAGAACCATTTTTTCCTCAATTCTTTCAATTCATGAAATTAGATTTTATTACGTTCTATAATTTAAAATCGAAAGTATAGAACTGACTGGAGATTTGATTGGATGTTTTTTTTTATATAAATAAAATAGTACAAGCAGACATAGCCAGAGTAGAAAAAATAGAACTGCTTGAAAACAGTCAATATTAATGTTTAGAAATGTTTAAATAATACTTTGCCCATATTTGAGATTAAAATATGCTTAAATCACTTTGTAGGAGTTCTGATATTTCGACATCCTAGTCTCCCAGCTGTACTTGAATGCAGCATGGGTAGCTGTTGGGAAAATCCCTTCTCATCAGCAGGGATTCAGCTGGTTTTTCTCTAATATCAGGGATGTTTACGTTCAGCTTGACATTGTTTCAGGTGAGTCATTCAGTTCAGAGCAGAGCGTCTTATGGACCTTATTGCTGTTCTAAGATGCGTTCTGGTTCTGTTCATCTTTCTTTTTCTACTGTAGCTGCATGAGAAACCATTATAGTTCCCAAATAAAATCCCTGTGGAATGTTGCTCTGAGTTCTGCACATAAACTTTCTGCATGTGTCCAGGTAGAAAACAGCTGGATTCGTTCGGGACCGTATCAAAAAATCAGAATACATGTACCGTTACATCCCTGGTAGCAACAGCCACTGGACTCTAGAAGGCCCTCACTCTGAGCTTCAGATCTGTGGGGTTTTTTTCTTCAAAATTATATAAAATCAAATCTTTTTGAGAAGATCTCTCCATGACTTCTCCTGAACACTTGAAATCCTGCAGTTATTTGTAGAAGCTTGTCTTTGAATCATCTTCATTTTTATGCCAGTATATATTGACAGTCGTATCATGTTCTGCTGCTTCAGTCGTGTTTCATTTGATCGTAGAACCAGAGGAAGGACCCAGCATCGATGGTCTGAGCACGTCACCCAAATCCTCCATTGGTGAGTAAATCAGCTCCCTTCTGCTTCTCTGCTCTTTTTGTTCTTAAATATCTATTTTACCTCCATATCAGAACAATCTGATTCAGCTCTCTAAAGTCCTGATCTGCTCCCAATTTCTTTATACTTTTGCTTCCTTTGAGCCAGATCGTTCTCTTTTTTTTAAAGCAGTTTCTCTGGGAATCACCTGATTGGCGTTTATGTCTGATTCAGTCCTTTTATGTGTTTTCTCAACACGTTGCTGCTTCATCTCTAAATGATTCAGAGTTCAGGGTAAAAACATGGGGCAAAAAAAGGATTTGGCAGCCACCGATTGTTCAAGTTTCCCCACTTAAAAAGATGAGAAATCTGTAATTTTCATCATAGCTACACTTAAAATGTGAGACAGAATGTAAAATAAAAATCCAGAAAATAACATTGTATGATTTTTAAATAATTTATTTGTATAATGGTGCAGAAAATAAGTATTTAGCTCCTACAAACAAGCAACAGACCTGTTACTTCTTCTTTAAGAAGCTCTTCTATCCTCCACTGGTTACCTGTATTAATGGCTCCTGTTTGAACTCGTTATCTCTATAAAAGACACCTGTCTACACCTTCAGACAGTCAGACTCCAACATCCACCAGAGAGAGCCGTCCAAGGACACCAGGGACAAGATTGTCCACCTTCACAAGACTGGGAACAACCGATCTACAATAGGCAAGCAGCTTGGTGAGAAGAGATCAACCGTTGGAGCAATTATTAGAAAGTGAATCACTGACGATCTCCCTCTACCTGGGGCTCCATGCTAGATCTCACCTGGTAGGGAACACATGATCTAGAGAACGGTGAGGAAACATCCCAGAACTACACGGGGGGAACTGGTCAATGACCTGAAGAGAGCTGGGACCTCAGTAACAAAGGTTACTATAGTAACACACTACGTCCTCATGGATTAAAATCCTGCAGCGCTCCAAAGGTCCCCCTGCTTAAGCCAGCACATGTCCAGGCCCGTCTAAAGTCTGCCAGAGACCATCTGGAGAAGATCTACATGGAGGAATGAGCCAAAATACCAGCTACCGTGTGTGCAAACGTGGTGAATTATTGAGTTATTGACCAAATACTTAATTTCTGTCCCATTATACAAATAAATTATTTAATTCAATTCAGTTTATTTATATAGCGCCGATTCACAACAGATGTCATCTCAAGGCACTTAACAAGAAGTCTTTCAATACATTTATACAAACATTCCAATCAGTTAAAAAGTTTCCTATTTAAGGAATCCCAGCAGATTGCGTCAGTCATTGGCGTGAGGTTGGGCCCCGTTGATGCAGACTTTCCAACCACAGCAATCCTTCAGCAATCCCTCATACTGAGCAAGCATGTAGCGACGGTGGAGAGGAAAAACTCCCCTTTAACAGGAAGAAACCTCCAACAGAACCAGGCTCAGTAGGAGCGGCCATCTGCCACGACCGTCTGGGGGTTTGAGAAGACAGAGCAGAAACACAGAAGGAACAGAAGATCTGATATAAGAGAACTTTCTATGTTACAGAAAGTAAAAAGTTGATAACAGGACACAGTGGATGTTCAGTTACTGGGAGGATCATCCCAGTCGATGCCCCCCGTCCAACAGGGCATTGCAGCCAAGCAGGATACCAGACCAGGTATATCTTCTATGGAGAGAAAAACACTGAGAGAAAACAAAGTTAACAGTCGAAATAACAGAATGTACTGTAATACAACTGGAGAGTAGTAGGAGAGAAAAGTAGCAGAGTGAAGAAAAGTGGTCAGTCTGTCCTCCAGCAGTCTAAGCCTATAGCAGCATAACTACAGAGATAGCTCAGGATTTAAGAATCATACAATGTGATTTCCTGAATTTTTCTTCTACATTCTGTCTCTCACAGTTGAAGTGTAGCTGTGATGAAAATTACAGAGCTCTCTAATGTATTTAAGGGGGACAACTTGACCAATCGGCGGCTGCCAAATACATTTTTACATCAAAGAAGAGACTAGCAGTGTGTGTTGAGTCACTTCTGTCTGTGCTGTAAATATGAATAAGATGAACCTCTTGTACTGTAGAAGACTCCATGCGTCTGTCACCAGAGAGCGGCCGGACGGCCGAAGCTGAAGGTTTGGTGTGACTGTTGCTTCTCCGCTGCATGACCGACGTTTCCTCAGCCGCTTCTCAGGGTTCTCCTGTTGTTTGGCAGTATGTTTGTGGTTAAATAAATACGGCTGCGTTTTTCCTCGACCAGAACAGCTTAATCCTCCTGCATTGTGTGGAAGAAAAAAGCAGGCTTTGTGCAGGTAATCATCGGTTTCTGTGTGCTTTGCTCGAAGCTTTTCAAACGGAGCATTTTGACAGAAGCGGGCTTGAAACACGCCACGAACAGACGGACGGTTTAATAACAGAAATACCCGACAGTCTGCCGTCTCTGTTTAATTTAAATTCCTTCTCCTCGTCCTTTTTCCAACGAGAGACCGAGGAGAAACGCTGCGCTGCATACACGATCTTTACTGACCTCTACTGCTGCTGTTAGAGAATTAACCAATGAAGAAGGAACATTTAACCGTTTGGTTTAATTCATAAAGGAATTCTCTGATAAAAAAAAAAAAAAAAAACATGATGCTGTTGGAGTGTGAGAGATTTTTCCTCCTGTTTTGCAGATGTGAAGCCGTCCATCATTGGGAAGAAGAAGCCCATGGCTGCTAAGAAAGGGGTGAGATTAATAAGCTGTGTTCATGTGACTCACTCAGAGACATAAATTACTCCATCAGCAAGTTTGTCTAAAATCACTCATGAATCCAGTAACTTTCATGCAGAAATTAACACGATTCATTTTAAAAAATGGGCTGTACTGCTGCAGGAGAAGTGATGCGAAACGCTTTGTCCTCAGATATTCGTCCTGTAAAACAGCCCGTCCTTCATGTTCCAGATGTTTCGCTGCTGCAGAAGCCTGGCCAGGTGTGTGGAGGCAGGGAAACACCTGAAACATGCAGGGCGGCTGTCGGCCGTCTCCCTACTGAACTTTATGGAGCCGCGTAAATCTGTTTACATGCCTCAAGCCCCTTTTAAATGCCACCTTCGACTTTTCCACATTTTGTCCCAACCACCAACTTGAGTGGATTTAATTGGGATTTTATGTGAGCAACACAAAGTGGTGCATAATTATAAAGTGGATGGTGCTCTGTAGAACCTATGTCAACTCAAAGTATGGGTTAGTTAGCCTGTCATAAGATACAAAATAAAATAAAAATCTGAAATAAAGTCATATTTGCGTCTGTTATTTATTCATTTATAAATGTCACGGTTTGAAACGAAATATTCAGTTTACAAGCTAAACATTTAGCTTCGAATTAACAATTAACTCAGAGCTAAATATTTAGCTAATGCACAAATTTACTTGCCGATAAACAGAAAGGGACGACCAAAATAAAATATGGGTCTTGCGAACTATATACATATAAACTGCTTTATCATCGTGTATTTTCCTCCTGCCGTGTCCAACATTTCAGCTTGAAGCGTGGGATGAGCCGTTTACCCATGAATTCACAGCAACGCTGATGGTTATATAGAGGTTCACAAAACCCACCTTTTATTTTGACAGTCTGCTTCTCAGCAAATATTATTTACTTGGAGGGTATACGTTTAGCTAGCCAGTTTAGCTTGCTAGTTAAATATTTAAAATTCTAACTAAATATTTAGTTTGAAACTGACATTTATTAAAAAATGAATAATAACCTCAATTTTTTTCAGCCAAATTATTGCTGTTAATTTTTGACTAACTTTACAAATGCTCCCTCGTTGATGTGAAACGTTTGTAAAACAGCTCTCTGAATGGAAACCGTGTGTGTGTGTTACTGCAGCTCGGTGCAAAGAAAGGTCTCGGTGCGCAGAAGGTGAGCAGTAAAAGCTTCACAGAGGTGGAGAAGCAGGCTCAGGTGGCAGAGAAGCTGAGGGAGGAGCAGGCCGCGGAGGCCAAGAAGCAAGCCGAGGAATCCATGTGAGGAAATCTGTTTCTTTCCGTCTTCACCTCAGTGGTAAGTTTGAGAGCTGAGCTGTGTGATGGACGTCCCTCCGTCTGCCGCAGAGTGGCCTCCATGCGGCTGGCCTACAAGGAGCTGGAGATCGACAGGAAGATGGAGGAGAAGAAGATCCAGAACCTGGAAGGGAAGAAGCGGGAGCAGGCGGAGAGGCTGGGGATGGGCTTCGGCGGCAGGAGGTAACGCGTCCGAGTCAGAATGCCTGTCGGGTGTTCAGGGCGTCGGCGTGACTGTGTGTTCCTGTTTCAGCGTCGTGTCCCACTCGGTGATGTCAGAGATGCAGGTGATCGAGCAGGAAACACCTGTGGGAGCCAAGTCGTCCTCCCGCTCCAAGCTGGACATGTTCGATGAGCCCGGATTTACCTCTGGACCTCCAAAGTACTTGGTTCTGCCCGCCTCACCAGTAAAACCGGCGGAACCAGCAGCCCAGCGTGTCCTGAACCTTTCTGTGCTCTCTCTCAGGTATAAGGACAACCCGTTTACGGTCGGAGACGGCTTTGGTTCCCGGTGGGACGCCGACGGGGGAACCGCCTCTTTCACCACCTCCTGGGCTCTGGAGAAGGAGGAGCCCAAGGAGGAGGTCACTATCTCCAGCATCCAGCCAATCGGAGAGAGGTATCGGCTCATTCTCACACAGTCGTTTAGTCTGAGTCTTTGGACCGCTTCCGGTTCTGATGACGGTTCTTCCCGGTTAAACCCAGACTCCCCAGCAGGAGGAAAGCCGAGGCTTCCTCCCCCGTCTCCGAGTCCAGCGAGGCCAGGCAGAAGTTCGCCAACGCCAAGGCCATCTCCTCGGACATGTTCTTCGGTCGGGAGAGCAACGCCGAGGTGAGCCGCCTCGATCCGGGCCGGACCGGCTCTGAGCGCCGCTTCCGTGTCCACTAACTCTGTTCTCCCCCCGTCCGTCAGTATGAGGCGAAGACGAGGCTGGAGAGTCTGTCCGGCAGCACCGCCATCAGCTCCGCCGACCTGTTTGGAGACGGCAGCGACCATACAGGTGAGAGAGGCTCTCGTCCAATCAGAAGATGGACGTCACCTGGTCTTTTCACACCTGGTTCAGACGTCAACCCGGTTACCATGGAGACCAGCGATCTGTGCCGCTGGCTCCTTCTAACGAAACCTATTTATTTATGACTTCTGGGATATTTTAGTTACTTGTGGTTTTTGTATTCATAAAAAAATATTTTTGCTTCATTTTAATTTTGATAAAACGGCAACAAAAAAAACAAAAAAAATCGGTTCTAGCCAGTAAAAGCCCGATAGGTGCATCTCCAGTAAAATAATTTGAAGGAAATGTTTACAGTACGGCAAAAATATATTATTTCTATTTTTACAGGAAGAGCGTTGATTCTCAACCATATTTATTTATTTGTACAAGTATATGGAAATAAGATAATTTATAGTAAATGATACAATAAGAAAAAAAAATTTAAAGCAGAAATCAAACTGGTGAGTCGAACTGGTTTTAAAGTCATTGGAACAAAAAATGTCAAACAGACCCAGATCGACCTTGTTAAATTCCCCCAAAACAAATACGGCCAAATTTTAATCTGTTTACATTAAAGCAGATAAAGTTTTGCAGGATAAAATAAAATGGCCTGTACTTTATCTAGTCCAGAGGACCCCACAGCGCTTCGGACCACATTCAGTCAGGATGCCGAACACTGGCGCCACCTGAAGGCAAAATAAAATAAAATAGAAACACTGAGGTAAAGTGAACTTTTACAAGATAAAAGTAATTTTATACAACAGAACTTAGAGCTTTAATAGAGAGAACCTGCATTATACCGAGCCCTGTGGCGTTGGTTTGATAGTTTTGTGAACATTTTTATTTCTTAATGAAAAATAAATAGGATCTCACTGGGAAGAAATTATCCTTCAAGCTGTGACCGACTGACGACACATCTCGCATCAGTGAGATGCTAACACTAGCTAGCTTGCTGTGTTTTGATACGACTTGTTTATGATCTGAACCGATTCCCTGCTGCAGGAACTAACTGTTTTTAGCTCCGATTCAATTCAGTTTATTTATATAGCGCCGATTCACAACAGATGTTTCATCTCAAGGCAATTTATAAGAAAAGTATTTTCAATTCAATCCTACAAACATTCCATTAGTTTAAAGTTTTCTATCCAAGGAATCTCAGCAGATTGCATCGAGTCGTTGACTTGAGGTTGGGCCCCGTTGATGCAGACTTTCCAACCACAGCAATCCTTCAGCAATCCCTCATACTGAGCAAGCATGTAGCGACGGTGGAGAGGAAAAACTCCCCTTTAACAGGAAGAAACCTCCAACAGAACCAGGCTCAGTAGGAGCGGCCATCTGACACGACCGTCTGGGGGTTTGAGAAGACAGAGCAGAGAAACAGAAGGAACAGAAGATCTGATATAAGAGAACTTTCTATGTTACAGAAAGTAAAAAGTTGATAACAGGACACAGTGGATGTTCAGTTACTGGGAGGATCATCCCAGTCGATGACCCCCGTCCAACATTGCACCCAAGCAGGATACCAGACCAGGTGGAGCTTCTATGGAGAGAAACACACTGAGAGAAAACAAAGTTAACAGTCGAAATAACAGCAAATAATACAACTGGAGAGTAGTAGGAGAGAAAAGTAGCAGAGTGAAGAAAAGTGTTCAGTCTGATCCATTTCATCTTCCAGAATGTTGGGAAAACAAAAGCCCAGTTCAGACTAGACTCGGTCCAGAAAGACAGGAATGGTGTAAAAACTGGAGCGGAAACGAGTCTTCCCTGTTCTCTCTCGTACCTGTGGAATCTCTACCAGGGACTACTTTCAGCGGCGGATTTAGCAGCACCTCTCCCTCCTCTCCTCAGGCAGGGCGTCGGGCTTCGACGGCGTCCTTCCCTCCAGCCCGGACATCGCTCAGTTCAAGCAGGGGGTGAAAACTGTCGCGGGGAAGATGGCCGTCCTCGCCAACGGGGTGATGAACACCATCCAGGTGAGTCGTTCGGCTCTAAACCGGCATCTTTGTCTGTGCTTTTTTTATTTTTTTACTCGAGACGTGTTTCGGTGTTTCCAGGACCGCTACGGATCGTACTGAGCGCCGCCGCGGGCTCATGGGAGAACGAGCGCCTGTGGAACCAACCAGCCTCCAGACTGACATTTTCTTTTTGGATAGAGGAGACGGGGCGAGACGCGGGACGGTTTGCATGGGAAAGACGGCGTCTCTGCATCCTGTCCTCCACTAGAGACAGTATTCCCTTCCCTCATTAGCAGAATCTTGAGTTTTATTTTCATAAACCATCAGAAAATATGAAATCTTTTCTAAAACAGCCGTTTCTGTCCACAAGCTGCTGGTCTTAGATTTTCAACATGACGACTTAAATCTTTTTTTTTCTTTCTTCAGAATTCTGTGTCGATTTTTGATTCGTAACATTTAAAGTTTTGTTTTGTTGTGATATTAAAAACAAGGTGCCGTGTTTCATTTTCACAAATCTATCATGTTTTATAGCTGCTTACTTTCAGTAAAGCACTGATCTCAGACCAGTCCTGAGCCTAGTGCTGATGGAGAGGTCAGAAGACGCTGACTCCAGCTCATGGATCGAGGATCTGACTATGCATCCTCACTTTGAAAGCAGGTGTTACTGTTTGAACCTCAAGTCTACTGCGAGTTAGATCTAGTTTTCCAGCTTCTCTCCTCTGGTTTTAATAGAGATTTTCCCTCCGATCGATTTCGGGACAGGAATCTACAGTATTAGGGCCATCGTAGACAAAATAAAAACCTTTCCATAAAAAACGTCTCTGATTTAAAACAAGTTGAAAATTAGCAATTTAAAAACTCAAATTTCCATGATTAAAAGCATCAATTTTTGATATTTAAAGATATTTTCTGGCATTATAAAGTCAGATGTTTTCAAGAAAAAAACTCATATTCAGATTTTTGTGTTAAATTTACGAGATGCGCATCTGGATATTTTAAAAAGTGTAAGTGGCTACATGCGGCTGTTTTCCCGGATCAGAATGCATTTTCCCAGGTTCAAGCGAGGCCATGAACGCCTCGAACGGGAGAGACTGAGAGGAAGAAGCTGCGACATTGCTGAATCAAGTAGCCTAGCTCTTATTGTGTTGCAATAACTAAAAAGTCACACCCTCACACGGCGCTCAGTGAGACCTACTGGATGCTTCGTCACCGTCTCTGCCGTTCGAGGCGTTCAGGTGCCTCATCTGAAACCGGGAGAAGAGACGCCTGAACCCCAAACACTTTTGAAAATATCCAGATGCACATCTTGTAAATTTAAAACTTCAATGTTAAAGGGTTTTTTTCTTGAACATTTCTGACTTTACAATATCAGTAAATGTCGAAAATTTGTGCTTTTAATCCCGTTCTTTGAGTTTTCTCTTGCAAAAATGTTCGACAGAGAATTTCCAAGTTTTTTCTTGAAAATCTGTTAAACTAATACAAAAATGTCTGAGTTTTTTGGTGGAAATTTACTCCCAAATATTTTTTCTTTTATCTACAATGGCTGTAATGTCGTAGGAATCTGAGTTTCAGCTGCAGAAACGCTGATGTGATCAAATCAGAGCCGTTCAGCCTAAACTCCTCACGCATGTTCTGAACAGATGTTTCTACTTTTTCTTTTTTTTTCTTTTGCCTTGCCCTGAGAGAACCCCATTCACATGTGGACTGAAAGGATCAAGCTATTTATTTGTAGGCTACAAAAAGTACCATATTCAGTATGTTAATAAAGATAAAAAATAAAAAAGAAACTGTTTCTTCTTGACTTCATCTCTCTCAGAAACCTTCAGTCTTTATTTCTGCAGAAAAAATAAATCAACGAAAGTCTGTTTTCTCTGATTGGACGAAGGTGGAGGGAGCCGTCGCCGTGGTGACGCAGCGCAAATCATCACAGGCCCGAGGAATGGAGACGCTCCGCATGCCGGACGGCTTCAGGGTTCGTCAAACCGGATCACAAACATAACTTCAGTCAGAGGAACATCTTTTTTTTTCAGGGCGGATGGGAATGTTGGTCTGTATTCCAGGGGGATCAGGAAGTTCCACACAGCTCCGTCCGCCGAGGTCTATCCCCAGTTGTAGAAGTAGATCTTCTGCCAGGTGGGGAGGTACTCCATCAGAGGACCTGAGGGGAATAAAGACGGGTGGAAATGATTTACACGAACAAACGATAAGAAAAAAAAACATCAGGACTAAATCTGGACCTTTTAATTCATACAACATGCTGCTTCTTCTTCTCCTGCTGTCAGTACTTAGTGGTTCCATGTTGGGGCGCTAACCTTAATGAGCCTTTGTAATTTGACCAGATGTTAAACTGATCTATCAAGAACATGATCTGCTGTGCTCATGGTTCTGATGGTGACCCAGTTCTAGCAGACTGGACTCTAGAAGACTTTTGGTCTACAGAGGAGGTCCAGGTTCAGTGGCCCGGATCAACACTCCTCCTCCGCCGTGCTCGACAGGATGAGATGTTGGTGTTTATCTGCTCTGTCTGGTTTCCTCCATCCAGAAGCAGCTCTGCTAACCTCGGCCCTGCTGCCATTCTGGTTCAGGGTCATGACCTTTGACCCGCTAACTGAGGCCTGTAGAGTCTCGGATGGAGCTCTTTGGTTTCTGAGCTTCCCACTCTGACCTTGGGCTGAACCTGATGGGATGTCCACTCAGCTGTCTCCTCTCTGGAGATGACCTTTGACCCGTCCCAGGTTGATGGGCAGCAACGGTTGCTTCTATACGATTATTGCCGATGTCTTTCCGCCTTGGCGTTGCGTTGAGTAGCAGAATCTCAGCGGCTGCTCCTGTGGAAGCGCCGAGGTTTGGACGGCAGACGCTCCGAAGCTTCGTTTTTAGTGTCATTAAACACGGAGCTAGCATCACGACCAGACCGCGGTACTTACGCGCCACCAGTCCGATTCCTGGAACGTGATCAACCAGAAGTCTGAGCAGAAAAAGGATCTTTTCCCTGCAGAGAAAACGGAAATCAGGTTTTAGTGACAAACGACCCCTCACTGACCCCAGCCGTGTGATCGGACAGAAATGCCTTGGAAACCTAACCTAAAGCTGCAGACATGTTTCTGAACTGTACTGTCTCTGTAGGTCTAGTCAAAGCAGACAAACCGATGAGCGTTAGGGATCATTAAACCTGAGGATTTAACAACCTGCTCAGGTTGTGATAGTCTCTGACAGCTACGCGGCGTCTGTGAAGGTTTGTTTAGGGTAATATTCTTTCCGTACATCGTTTACTGGAAAAATCCAAGAAGCTGAGGAGGACTTCAAAGTTGACCCTAAACTGACAAATTTTATTGGTGAGTCAAACACAGGATGGCGAATGAACGCCGAGTCATGGTTTAATTAGTCGCTGAGGTCTGAAGGAAAACCCAAATTCATTGGGCCTGTCTTCCCCAACGTCTGATTGGTCGACCAAATTCTCCCTGACGAGTCCGTCCCGGAAACGAACTCCTTCACACAGCGGACACCAGTGGACCAATCCAGCAACGAGTCGATTCTCTTTCCCTGGATGAGGTCGAGTTAAATGTTTGCGTGAAACTGACATTTTTCTCCACAGCCTAACCCGTTACCGTCAGCCAATCAGAGACTGGGGTCAGACCCACAGCATCCACACAGAGAGCAGGCTGGTTCCACAGGAGTTCAAACGCCAACGAGTCAGATTTAATGTAGGCCTGGGCAATATATCGATTATATCGAATTTTCTGTTTATGAAGATTGAATTGTTGGAAAATTATCGAGAAAATTGTGGTTTTTCATAGTTCAAAGTGATGTCAGCCTTTCTGAGGCCTTCCATCTTGCTTTACAGCGTGGTTTTATTTGGACTTTGAATTCAGAGAACAGATCATTTGTCATTTCAAATTTGGCTTGAAAAAAAATATTCGATATAAGTTTTTCTTTTTAATTCATATCTCCCAGCTCTAACGTGCTTTAATTTTTCTGAAAGTTGTACGTTCAACTTTTGAAAATAAATATTTCAATCAAAAATAACCTCAAATAGCACCAGAGAATGTTAAATATTAACAAAAAGAGTGATTTGTTTTACATCGTGATATTTATCGATATTATGGTGGTAGAATATTTTTTCCATATCGCCCAGCCCCGGTCTAAAAAGGAAGGCGTGGTTCTGCTTCTCGCCAATGTCGCAGCTGTTTGGTGCTCCAGATGACGACGGTCCTGAGAACTGACCTTCCTAATTTATCCTCTTAGATCAAAGTTAGACAGAGCTTATTAAAAACCTCAGGGAAACATCTAATCTGCCGCTGATTTAATCCATTTTTATGATTGTTTTCAGGCATTATGTGCTGGTAATTATCTCTCTTTAATTACTAGGATTTAGATCCCCACCAAGGAGGTCATGTTTTCGCCGGGGTTTGTTTGTTGGTTAGCAACATAACTCAAAAGGTTGTTGGTGGATTTTGGTGACATTTTCAGGAAATATCTGCAATGGGGTCAGAAACAAGTGATTGGAATTTGGGGGTGATCCGAAAACCTGGAGGGAGAGGGGTGGAGGGGGGTTGACTGAGCTGCCTCGACAGACGTCTGCGCTCTCTGATTCCTGTTCTAGTTTTAGATGAGGTTACTGAGTCGTCTCATCAGTTGCTACATTTTTTGTTATTTGAAGTGTTGATTTTCCCTAAAATGCGGGTTTGGGTCGATCTTACTCCCACTTACTCAGAGTATCTGTCGTAGAACGGCGAGCGCAGCAGGTAGTAGCACAACAGGAAGGCTCGCCTCTTCATCTCTGCCTTCTCCCAGCGGTTTTCAAACTTGCCGTCGTTTAGGACGGCGAAGCTGCAGGAAAACACAGAAACCAGTGAAATGCTTCCACACCCCACTCATGACCTACGAGTGGGTCCCTCTGTGATCCTGCAGTGAGACGCTGCAGAGCTGAGGAATCGGCTCACGATAAATCCTTGTTTGAGCAGATAGAAACACTAAAATGATGGGAAAAAGATCAGCAATCGGCTCATTTATGTCATGTTTCCTTATCTCACCTTGTTGGAGCTAAACTCCTAAAAACATTTCAATTATCCTCCAACAACAGCATCCTGGGAAGTATGCAACATTTACCTTTTAATCTAGAGGACGTTAATACATGAGGAGTCGGTTTACCTGGAGAGCTCCAGGGCAGCGGAGACGAGCCACGGCTTCCACGACCGCTTCCCACAAACTCCGAGACAGAGGACTGTCGTCAGAAAAGACGGACTCAAGGAAAACTGTTGCTAAAACACACCAATCACCGTTTCTGTCTGACGTCTAAATCTCTGCCCTTTAGGGGGGAAAATTTGGTGGAAGGATGATATAGACCCGAGAGAACGTCAGATTTATTATCCTCCATTACTTCTTGCTCACATAAAGCTTCAGCTTAGTTTATTAAGCCCCATCAGTGTCTTAAATACTTCCTGCTAGTCTTCATCATATTTTAATCTGACTTTCAGCTCCTCCCAATCCGACAGAAACTATATGAAAACAGTTGGTTCTGTGTTCCAGCTCATTCTGTTTATAAAACTACTGCAGATAGAGCACAGCGCCCTCTAGTGGTTCAAAAGGAGCGTGTTGGTGGATGTGGGAACCTGTGCAGACCGGAGTGCAACCGGTGAAAGGATACGGTGCACCAGAGGCCGGCTGATGTAGACGGACTCGGCGAGCATCTCCTGGAAGCTCAGCTCCGTCGGCCTGCTGTTGAGCTTCTCCTTCAGGCTGCTCCTCGTCTTCCTCTGCGCCGGAGCTCCCCACAGCCGGCTCTGCAGGGACGGAGCTGCAACATGGCGGGGCCCGGAGGGGTGGATGTTAGTCTCAAAGTCCTGATAAGACTCCGGTTTTAACCCTTAAAGTGGACCTAACTAACTTTCTGATTCCCATGAGAAAGAAGATGCTGCTGAGTCACTGGTTGCTCCCAGATCTAGTGGGAGTGAATGAGAGTGGGCGTGTCTTACTGCACTCTGGGCTCTGATTGGACAGAAAACTGATGGGTCCCTAGCGGTGGGGACACGCCCTGGCTAGGAGGAGATGGAGAATCTGGTTAAATCCTGAAGGTTCTGGATATTTCACCGGGTCAGAACCATCAGAATGATAATCAGGTCGGGTAAAGTCCAACTTTGTGTGACCCGGTTAGACTCTGGTGGTTCTGACGGACCGGATAGCAGAGAGATGATGAAGGTCCAAACTAGACTGGCTTTTGTATTCTAGTCGATGGGGAAATGTTTTATGACACATAGCTGGAAAAGCTAAACTATTATGGGATGGAGTAGCAACCGAACAACATGATGGAAATTAAAAGATTAAAATCAGAAACGTTCTAAAAATGTTTGTTGTTTTTTTTAAGTCTGTGGATGAGCAGAAATAGAAGAACAGAATTACCATCGAAACAATTAATTATAATTGATCATTTTTCATCTCGGCTCTGATCAGATTTAAAGTTTTGTTTTTTGTTTTTTAAAGAGCCATAATATTTCCCCTTTAAGAAGATAGAAAAAAAAAGAAACTCCAAACATCATTTCTTTAGCAAACAAAAATAAGTAAATGTTGAAAAATAAGTAAATGTTGAAGGTGAATCAATGAGGATTTTGTTCTTTTAAAGCCACTCACCGCTGCCTAGAGGTCTGACGACCCGGCCCGACCTTTGACCCACGAAGCAGGCGTCATCCGGCTGCTCACCGCTGGGATCGTCTGCGGAGAAAAAACGTCTCATTCATCTTTCAGCGCCGGTTCTGGTGGACCGACCGGTATCCTGCTCCAGATGGTCCAAAAGGCTCGTCCTGAAGTTCTGCAAAGGTTCTGCTAGTGAACCGTCATTTGATTCAGGCATGTTGGAACTAAAACACGCAGGATACCGGGCCTGTTGAGCTGATGTGTTTGGGTTTTATGGTTCTGATGATGACCCAGTTAGAACCGAGCTCCAGACTCTACAATACGTCGGTGTACAGAGGAGCTCGTGATCCACTCCATGACTGCAAGGCAGCCAGGATCGGAGCCCAAATCACCAACCCTCCGCCACCGTGCTTCAGAGTCGGTGTGAGACGCTTTACATTTACGGAAGAAGCTGATTTCAGAAGAAATCTTACATTTCAAACAGAAAACATTGCATCTTCAACTCCTCCTCTCTTTACTACACTGCAGGGGTCCCACAGGGCTCTGTTCTCTTCACACACCAGTTCTATTTTAAAAAATGATTACAAAACAACGAAGGGTAAAGAAGATCTTTCTTACGAAATGTGCGGAACAATGTTTTGGATCGTTCTCTTATAACCAACAATGACAGAAAACCGACCTTCAGTGACACATTCAGAGGCTCTGTCCAGGGGGATTATGGGAGGTGAAGTCTGCAGGCCGGATTTGTACAGCAGAAGCAGAACGAGGCGAAAAGCTGCCCTGGAACACAGTGAATGGGGAACATGGTGAGATTCCTGCAGCATCCCTGAGGATCTAAGACGCATATTTATATTTGAACACAGCGGATGATATAAAAAAAGGGGGGCGGGGCTTACTTAAAGATCTGAAGGAGTCCGATTACCAGCCAACGGCCCGCCTCCCCCCACAGCTTTCCGGCTCCCATCTCCAGGAACACCTCCACGTACTCCAGCACCGACAGCCAGGTGAGGAGTCTCTGCTGAAACAGAGGCTGAACACAAACACAGCAGGAAAAGAAGAAAAGAAAAATCACCAGTTACATTTAAACCCGCCAAGCTGAGGTTTCCGATGATGGCGGCCAATCAGAAACGGGGCGCTCACCGCGGAGAGGCCGCATCTCAGTGCTTTACGCAGGATGCTGTCGTTGAACAGGACCAACAGGTTGGAGGCGGAGTACACTGGGGAGGTGATGGCAGTTATCACATATTAACAATCAACAAGATTATGGGATGGTCTCCATCCACCTCAAGCCCAAACCTGGTCGATACCGCTGAGGGTTCTGGGACTTTTGACTGTCTTATAGCAATCAATCAATCAGACTTTATTCATAAAGCACTTTCCATACAAAAAAATGGAGTTTAAAATGCTTTACAGAATAAAAAATTACCCCACCTATGTCACCCCTATCCCCATGTGCGGACACAACATTAAAGTAGACAATAAAACGGACACTGGGCCGAGTAAGGAAACGCCATCAAGGGAGCCGTCTGCACCGGCGGCAGCGCATCAACGGCAGCAGCCGAGGCACCGACCCAGGGCACCCAGAGGAGGGGAGGCCGGGACCCGGACCTCCACCTGGAGAGCACCCAGGCAGCTACAGCCGAACCACCGCCCCCGAGGCAGAGAGCTCCCACAGAGGAAACACTGGAACCATGTGTCTATTTATTTATTATCTGTGTAAAACAACAGGATAACATGTTAAAATACAGAAATAGATTGTAGATGTGTAGATAAATTCATAAATAAAATAAAAGGAACAGATATATACTAGACCAAGTAGTAAAAGCGATTAAAACACTTAAAGCAAATAGCAGCCCTGGCATGAAATAGATTTACATGAGTGTCCAAAACATCTCCATGGAGAACATCTGCACTCGTGTATATATTAATCTGTTTATCCCATTTTATTTTTTTTTTTTTTTTAAGTGTTAGTATTTAGAAGTGTTTATCTTGTGGTGTGCACAAAGCAATGACCTAATGTTGGGAACCTGTTCACACTTATGGCGATTAAACCTTTCTGATTTCTGATGATTCATTTTCAAAGTTTCCCACAAACTATAATCCAGATTAAACCAGCAGAGTTCAGAAGAAAAAAAACAAAGAAGAAGAAAGCTCGGGAAGAAAAAGCAGCGGTGGCTGGATGTGTTTTCAGGGTCGGAGGTCACAGAGGTCGTTATAACGGAGGTGTTAACGAAGACGGCTGCAGAGGAGCTTTACTCACCGAGCTCGGAAATCTCGTGAGAGTCGGCGAAGCGCCCTGAAACAGAACCAGTCGACACGTTAGAACCATCGCCGAGAGACGACTGGGCGGAGCTTTAAGGATGAAACCCGGCCTCCAGGCTCCCCTGTCCCACAGCATGATGCTGCCACTACCATGCTTCCCTGTGGTGAGGGAGTGTTCAGGAGATGCTCAGTGTTAGTTTGCATGTACATCAAAAAGTTCCCCAAAACTGAACTTTTAGTTAGAAATGATTCAAATATCTCCTGAAAATCTGACTTTCAGCAAACTGCAGATTCTCCCACCCGAGCTAAGGATCTCTGCAGCTCCTCCAGAGTCACCATGGAGCTGCTCCTCTGATTAAAGCTCTCTTGTCCGTCTAGGTGGTCCATCCTGCTTTAAACCGGACCAGAACCTCCTCCATGTAGAACCTAACCCTGAGCTAAACCCTCCATGTAGAACCTGACCCTGAGCTAAACCGGACCAGAACCTCCTCCATGTAGAACCTAATCCTGAGCTAAACCCTCCATGTAGAACCTAACCCTGAGCTAAACCCTCCATGTAGAACCTAACCCTGAGCTAAACCGGACCAGAACCTCCTCCATGTAGAACCTAATCCTGAGCTAAACCCTCCATGTAGAACCTAATCCTGAGCTAAACCCTCCATGTAGAACCTAATCCTGAGCTAAACCCTCCATGTAGAACCTAACCCTGAGCTAAACCGGACCAGAACCTCCTCCATGTAGAACCTAATCCTGAGCTAAACCCTCCATGTAGAACCTAATCCTGAGCTAAACCCTCCATGTAGAACCTAACCCTGAGCTAAACCGGACCAGAACCTCCTCCATGTAGAACCTAATCCTGAGCTAAACCCTCCATGTAGAACCTAATCCTGAGCTAAACCCTCCATGTAGAACCTAACCCTGAGCTAAACCGGACCAGAACCTCCTCCATGTAGAACCTAACCCTGAGCTAAACCGGACCAGAACCTCCTCCATGTAGAACCTGACCCTGAGCTAAACCGGACCAGAACCTCCTCCATGTAGAACCTGACCCTGAGCTAAACCGGACCAGAACCTCCTCCATGTAGAACCTGACCCTGAGCTAAACCGGACCAGAACCTCCTCCATGTAGAACCTGACCCTGAGCTAAACCGGACCAGAACCTCCTCCATGTAGAACCTGACCCTGAGCTAAACCGGACCAGAACCTCCTCCATGTAGAACCTAACCCTGAGCTAAACCGGACCAGAACCTCCTCCATGTAGAACCTAACCCTGAGCTAAACCGGACCAGAACCTCCTCCCTGTAGAACCTAACCCTGCTTTAAACCGGACCAGAACCACCTCCCTGTAGAACCTAACCCTGATCTAAAAGGATCAGAACCTCCTCCCTGTAGAACCTGACCCTGATCTAAAAGGACCAGAACCTCCTCCATGTAGAACCTGACCCTGATCTAAAAGGACCAGAACCTCCTCCATGTAGAACCTGACCCTGATCTAAAAGGACCAGAACCTCCTCCATGTAGAACCTGACCCTGATCAGAACCTCCTCCCTGACCTGCTGGACTCTGATGAAGGCAGTTCAACACAATACCCTGAAGCAACATGGTGGTGGCCCCATCATGCTATGGGAAGGCTTTTCTTCAGCGGGGGTTCCATTCAGGGGTATCAAAATTAAGGAGGCTAAACATAAAATTCACTCGAGACTTTTCAAACTTTATAAACACTGAAAACTTATTATTATTAATAATAATAATAATAATAATAATAATAATAATAATAATAATAGTTATATTACACTTCACAATTCTCCGCTACTTTCTGTTAGTCTCTCTCACAAAATACACGGAAGTTTGTGTCTGGAATGAAACAAATGTATAAAAGTTTAAGGGGCGTGTGAATACTTTAGGCCCGGCCTGGACTCACCTGCTATCAGGTAGGACAGGGTCCGGACCGTGTTCTCCAGCTGAGCTGTAGCTGCAGGGTTCCTCCTCACAAACTCCGTGTATCGCTCATAAACGCGGCGCACAGCCTCGATGTTCTCCTTAAAGTGCGACATTTCAGCTCAGACTGAAGCATGAACTCCTCATTCAGCCGATCTGATCACATCCGACCAGCTTTCTTCCACTTTCACACCAGATTTTACAAAACAAACAAACTTCCGCTTCTTCTCGGTCTTCTTCTTCATCTCCTAAATGCTGTTGTGCTGCCCCCTTCTGGATGCAGTTCGCCATTGCATCCACATTCGTTTATTCATTCATTCTTTTGTTTTTGTTCCCCGCAAAATTCTTACGGAGTTTCAGTGTGTTCTTCACATGCATCGGTTCTTAAATTGAAAAATCATAAAAAGTTTTAATATATTCAATGTAAAAAATGAATCGTATACACAGAATGATTCATTTCAAGCATTTCTTCCTGTTTAGTTTGATTGTGGTTTACAGTCGATGAAAATCAAACATTTAGTATTTCAGAAAATTAAGATATTACATAAGACCAACAAAAAAAGTATTTTCGATACAGAAAATGTATGTTCTGTTCATAACATGACTGAATTATGGAGAGGACCGCTGAGTTCTCTATGTAGGCATAATAATGAAAAGTTGAGTGGAAGGAAAAAGTGTGGCAGAAGAACCTGCGGAAGCAGCAGGGATAAGTGCAACCTCGAGAGGAATGTGAAGCAAGGGGTTTTGGTAGATTCAACAGTCACCAAACACGCCACACGTATCCAGGGGATGAGCTACAACTGTAGCTTTTCACGTGTGAGACAACTCCAGACCCAGAGGCAACGTCAGAAGCTTTCAGGACAAAATCTGGACTGGTGCTCAGTGTTACAAAATTATCTTTTATCTAAGATAAAAGAAACATTTCCATTTCTATTAAAGATCCGGCACAGATTTTCCTTTTCATCAAATCCAGAGTGAAGTTCCACAGTCAGTAATGATGTGGGCTGCCATGTCATCTGCTGGTTCTGGTCCACTGCAGCTTCAGAGCACTTCCTGCCTCCTTCAATCCCTGCTTCATAATCACCATGGTAACACCAGCAACCTGAGAGAATCGGCTGTATGAGCTGTTGTGAAGAGCTGATGACACGCTGAAGTTCCCTATTAAAGTAAGCTGGACTTCCTGAATGCAATAAAAAAAAAATTTTATGTGTCCGGAGTGGCGCTCAGAATCGATGTCTGAGTACTAAGTGGAAGCCCAACAGATCTACCTTCACAAGTGGAGCATTACTTGATATATGTGTAAGAAATCTTTATCAGAAATTGCTGTAGGGTTGTTTTTCAGATATTATGGAGATGGAAACGGAAAATAAAGGGAGGGAAAAGAAAGAAGGTGAGGAGAGGTAGGATAAAAAAATAAGAGGGAGAGGCTGAGCTGAAGATATAAGAGAGGAAGGGGAATAAAGAAAAACCCCTAGTCTGGTTCTACATCTCCAGAGCGGCATAGAGAGAAGGAAGAAACTACTGATAAAACAAACCAAACAATGCAAACTGAGAACTACAAAACCACAACCCACAAATAGATTTATAAATACAACGACAGCGTCACTGAAAAACTCATGGTACAGATTGTTTGTGATAACTTCAGCCCAAGAATGCATCGGTGAACACCGGAAACCCCCACAGCTGTGTGTGTGTGTCCATTAGCATGCTGGTGCATATAAGGTTTCTCCATGCAATGAATGCAATATTAAAAATGATTTTTTTTTTAAAGATAGTCATAGACCAGATACTGACTGATTACCCATATCCTCTGGTTTCAAAAAAACAGATTGCTAATCCTAAATAAATTACCTTACAATCCTTGACTGTTTTATTAAAGATCTCTGCAGAGGAAGAAATCACACACCAGAGTGTATGCAAAATGCTAAATTTATTTACAGAAATATAATGAGGGATCGGTTTACAATCTAGAAACAATTCACACATCTGCATCACAGTTAGTCTGACCAACTAACTGTGCAGTCTAAGACAATGAGTGTCTGCATGTTGTAAGGTGTGGTTTGAATGAAATAAAACCTGAACCACAGGCTGATTTCCTCAGTGCTACACCGCATTGATGCAGTAAGTCATGCATAAGGAGCCCAGACCAAGTAGAGAGTGGAACATGCTGTACAGTACATGGAGATCCTGTTCAGTAGGACCACTTTTTTTTATTGGTCCTCCTTAGTAATATTTTAACTTTGTAAGGGAATTAATTTTAGTTTTTCATTAACTGTAAGCCAGAGTCATCAGAATAAAAACATTTATTTATTAAAAGAAAAAAAATACATAAAATGTGTTTCATTGTGTCAATCATTATATGAGTTTCACTGTTTGAATGAAAATACTGAATTATTTAACTTTTCTATGATTTTCCGCTGTTCTGAGCAGCACCTGTACACACGTGTCTCAGTGTCCCCCCTGCTCTCGGGTCCGGGCACATTGGTTCCCGTTTCTCCTTCCGTTCCGGTTGTTGTTGCATCAGCATCTCATTGAGCCCCCGGGACGATGTCGAGCTCAGCGGAGACAGGTACAGCTTTTACCCCCTATCACCTGCTTATTATCACCGCTGCTTCCTCAGGTAGGACGCCGACGAGACGCGGAGGCAGCTCGGATTAAAGTTTCCAGGGGAAATTGGCCCCGGTTCGCCGTGTTAGCGAGCTGCTCGGCTAAAGCAGCAGAACTCCGTTTAAGAAAGCGATCATTTAAGACTTCCCATGGCAGCTTTTCACTTCTGTATAATATAGAGGTTAAAAAAACGACTTATTTCAAAACAGTAGCTGATTATTATCAATTCGGCTTGCTTAATAAACTAAAACAAAACGTTTAAAAAACCCAAATCTATCATATATTTCTGCCAGTAGATTTGACTTCAGCGCATTTGGCAGCTGATGTAAGTTTGTTTTCCTTCTAAAAATGATCTGTTAAATGGTTTCAGTTTCTCTTTCTGCTGCTTCAAATCTTATGACGGCTCTGTTTAAATCAGATTAGCATATGAATCAGTAAGCGTTTAAGCATGCCTGTGTCATTTTAGTCCCATAAACGGAAGGCTTATTTCATCCTTATAAATAAAATAAACGTCTCTCGTCATCACTGCAACATTTTCTTCACCACGTTGTGCTTCTCCATCCTCTCTCTCTCTCCATGCATGTTTTCCTTCCTTCAATCCTTCTGTTTCTTTCTGTTTTGTTGAATTCTCTGATCATTTTCGATCTGATCGGCCGACTTATTTGAACATTGTTCTGTTTTGTTTGCTTTTCAAATGAAGGGCAGGTTAAGATGTTCCTCAGCTTTGCTCCATCAGTGTGAAGTAAAAAGAAAGAAATAGCGCCTTTTTTCCAGTGTTTTAGTTGTTCTCTTTCATGGAAAACATCAGCTGAAGTCAGCTGATTCGGCCCCATTTCTTCAGGATCTCCTATATGTAAATAAAGCTGTCATCAGCACACAGAGTGTGGGGGTTTGATGATGATGACCTTTGCTGCCCTCTTGTTTCCTGCAGCCTTTGAGTTTGGCTCCTTGCTGCAGATTAACGGGGAGGCCGCGCTGACGGCGGCCCTCGACGACCACCTCGCCTCACGCAGCTACCTGGCGGGCTTCGGCCCCTCCCAGGCCGACTTGAGAGCCTTTAGGCTCCTCCCCCGGCCCCCCGACCCGCGGCACGTCCACGCTCTGCGCTGGTACAGGCACATTTCCGCCCTGCAGCAGGACCTCGGCGCAGACGGCAGCAGTGAGTAGACGCTTGGTGGGATCCTGATGAACCCAGAGCTCCTCTGGAGACGTTTGAGGTGTTTCGGTTAAAGCTTTCCCACAGCTAATGGCGTCGGCGAGCCTGTGTGCGATCGGCTTATCACTGTTCCAACCGACTGGTAGCAACTCAGGGTTAGGAACATCACAGCTGGCGCTTCTGCTCGTCCCGTATGAGTCCTCTCTGTCTGCATGTTGTGTCCCGGTGCGTCTTCTACATCTTGGCTTCCTGCGATCCAGACCTGCCGATCCAAATAAAGTGGGTCTCGATCTACTGTCCACCCCGGTTTTTCCCCGCTTTGCCGCAGCAGCTGGTGAAGGCGTGTGAACATCTCTAAAATCAGTCAGTGTTTTAATGCAGCAGCAAAATGTCATCCAGACGGACGTGTTGATGAAAACAGCCTCTGGTGTAAGTGGTAACTGAAGCAGCTGGAGCTGAGAGAGGATCCGCTGTCTCTTCCACCACCTGGTAGAGGAGCAGGAGAAAAAACATCTCCCACAAACAAACATCAACACGTCGGGATGGACCTGCTGACTCTCCAGGTGGAGGAGGTGTGATGCTGTGGGCCACGGCATCATGAGAACAGAAAACGGGGTGAGAACGTTCAGCTGCTGCAATAAAACATGATTTTATTGCTACACAACTTCACCAGGAGCTCGGTTATCACCAAGCTCCCCTAAACGTTTCATTTGGCCGTCAAAGCTCAACGATTGTTTCTTTCCACTTCCTGGTTACAGTCTTTACATCTGGAATAAAACATTAGAACCTTTTTGTAAAAAAAAAAAAAAACCTCTGGAAGCTAAAAGCTGTCAGCTGAATAAGCGGCTGCGGTTCAGCAGAGGAGATGATGATGACGATGAAGATATTTTTTTTTCAAACCTGCATAAACGGTTCCTGTTTGGGTTTTGTTCCAGTGAAAGGGAAGCGGGTCCAGCCTCCATGGTCTCCTCCGGCCGGAACGGAAGTTCCTCATCTGCGGCTCTACAACAGCCTGACCAGAACCAAGGTACGGCTCTGATCAAAAGCAGTGAGGGAGAACCGGGTGGTAGAACCTCGGGATGTTTATCTGCTCCGGCTTGTTGTTTTTACCGATCCAGAACCTTCTGCAAAGCAAACATTTTACTGGATGCTGTAGAAAGCTGCTGGATAAATCGGTTCATGTGTGACTAAATAACATTAAGGAGGTCAGATTCTATGAGTGAAGGCCAAAGAACGTTTTGAAAAGAACGAGTTCAACTGGCAGTGACAAAAACACATCACAGCTTCTCATATAAAACAATTTATATGAGAAACTGTAACTAATATTGGCCCAAAAATGACGATTCTTTTAGGCAAAAACATTGAATAAAGTCATTTAAAGAGCAAATCGACTTTTTTTTTTGCTGATAAAATCTATAAATCTAATAATGTCAGGTCATTATTTAGCTTAGTAAAAAAAATATACGTTTTCTACCAAAACACACAGGGTGGCGCCCTCTTCTGGTTAAAACTCTGTACTGCACTTGAATTTGAATCAGGTTTTGCGGTGAGGGCTGACTTCCACCATCCTGATCGCCGTGGGGTGTAAAACCACGCCTCTTCCAAAGAACCTCCCTCCTTTTCCTCTGGTGGAGGAGGTGGAGAGAAATCCTCCACCTCAGAAAGATCACTGAGACAAAGGAGCTCATGTTGCTCTCCATTTTTCTCGCTGTCTGTCTCTGTGCCACCGCAGCAGCGCTGCTGTCAACATGTCAATCACACCCCCAACCCCCACCCCGCCATGCCACTCCTCCTTTTGGTGCATTTTTCAAACAGGAAATGTGGGTGGAGTTAGACACTGGTAGGGGAGTGAGTTGCTCTTTACG
This sequence comes from Valencia hispanica, assembly GCA_963556495.2. Classification (NCBI taxonomy): domain Eukaryota; kingdom Metazoa; phylum Chordata; class Actinopteri; order Cyprinodontiformes; family Valenciidae; genus Valencia; species Valencia hispanica. The sequence continues at coordinate 59,948,399 of OY747701.1, forward strand.
CTCAGGTTTATTTATAGGGCACATTTCCAGCAACTTTTCCTGCACAGAAGGGTTTTAGAGACTAGAATCCAACAAAAAGAAATAAAATGCACGACAATGAAGCAAGGAAAATATTAAAGAATTAAAAAACTAAACAAAAATAACAGGTCAACCTGTGCTGAAAGTAAAGATTGTCATATTCCAGAGGTTGTGCAGATCTGATATCTACACCCAGACTGATCCAGAGGACCCGGTTGCGGAGGCTGCTCGGTCAGTTCCAGACTTCAGTTTAAGCGTGATTGGATAGCATCAGTTCTGAACTGGACCTTGGTGTGGAAGAAAATATCATTTCCTTCTAACAAAGATGAGCCTGCAGTCCCAAATGCTTTTTTTATGTATTTATGAAGCAGATCGGACAGATTCGTCATACAGAGCTGGGCGAAGCTCAAAGTCTTCCGCATCCTATCATTCCTAAAAAAAAATCCTCCTCATTCCCTCCTACGCCGTCTTGATGTCTAGTAAAAAAAAAAAAACAACATTTCACACTGCAGAGCGAAAGGAAACGAGGTCAGAGGGCCTCCAATGAAATCTGCTCCTCACTGACGTCTGTTTTAAACATTCTGAGGATCTCCGACATGACATATTCCCTAGATGCATTTACTGACATGTAATTAATCCATTAATTCACTTAGTACTTAGTAGGGATGTAAGAAAATGTCAATGCAGCGATATATCGCAACATTTTATTTCCTGGTATTGTCGATATTCAAAATAAATACATCGGTTTTTTTGTTTGTTGTTTTTTTAGGATTTGAATGGAACCATTATTGATGACAGTCATTTTTGTAGTAAAATTAAAAGCATAACTGGTAGTTTTGAGGCTGTTTTCACCTTCTTGGTTCCAGTGGATCAACTAGATCTACTAATAAAACTGGATGTTAAAGTATTAAACAGGTTGGAGCGTTTAGAACGCCGTGACTGTTTTTCTACAGTTAAATTCAGTTTTAAAAATCACAATATATAGTCTTACTCATAGTATGGCGATATATCCCGATATATATTGTATTGTCTCCCCTGTATTGCGATACATGTCGAATCGCCAGATCTTTACCAATACACATCCCTAGTACTTAGAAATATTCCCATCACAACCTCATGGTTGTTCCTGGAATGAAAAGGGACTCGGCTGTTTAGTGATTTAAAAAGAAAAAGTTAGGTTTTAAATCAGATCCTGTAACAGGAGAGGCCAACGCTGGGGTTCCATACGCCTTCCTGCAGACGAGAAGCTGCATTCTGGACCAACTGGAGACGAAATAGAAATCTGCATAGCAGTGAAGTCAAAGGTTATGCTGGGAAAAAGCTGAGTGTAGGGGTGGCAAATACAGAGCAAACCAGGCTGGTCCCCAGACTGAGCCCTGAGGCTCACCGTAACCGAGTGTCGGAGCGACTGAACAGAACAGAGCCGACAGCATCGTAACCCGGGGGATAAACGGCCTCACTTAACAGAAACAATAAAGTTCTGGTTCATCAGCGTTAGGGCTGCACGATTAACCTTTATCGCATCGATATCGAGGTTTTAACTCCTGCGATAACTTAACCTCGGGAGGCTGAGGTTTTTTTCCCGCCCCTGACATTTGAGTGACAAACCTATTCACCAATCAAAATGGTTCAGTCTGGCATTCCTGGCTCGCTGGCCAATCAGAAACGGTGATGGGAAACAAGCTTGTATGCAGAGCAGCGTTGCCAACTTGGTGACTTTTCTGACCCCCCTGGCGACGTTTTCTTTAAAGTGACTAGTGACAGATCTAGCGGCTTTTCCATGTGTTGCTAGAGACTTTTGGCGACTTGTTCAATGTGAAAGCAGAATGTGTTCCTCACTGTTCTCAGCGGGTAGCGGGAGGAACCTGGCTGCAGATCTCTGCTGTCAGTCTCTCTCTGCTGCCGCGCTCAGGTTACCAACCGTCCCGTAAAAAACGGAATCGTCCCGTATTCAGAGAGAATATTACACGTTCCGTATTAAGGTGAGAAGAAACGCGGTTTGTCCCGTAATTCAGCTAGAATGAAAAGACACAAAGCTGGAGTTATTCTGTGTCTTTAAGCTGTGCAGCTTCTTCTTCTTCTTCTCTCCCCTCCCTCTCCTGCTGCTCCTTCAATCATGAAACTGATCAATGATCAGCTGATCGGCTTTTCTGTCACAGTCCCGTTTCTGTTTATCGCTCACTTTAAGCAGATAGAGGAAACCAGCGGGTGTCGCGCTAAACAACAGCAGCGTTTAAGCTTGATAACCTGTTAGAACTGATTTAATATGACTTTCTGATGTTTGCTGGAGCCACAGCTGTAAAAGCTGCTGGTCATGATATCAGATATGTGGTGAGATGGAAACATGAAGATGAAACCAGGAGATGTTCTTACTGAATCATCAGAGCTGAACAGCTGATGGAGAATCCGGTTTACCTTTTAGGTGACATGAATGAGTTGAAGGGACGTTATAAACTGTTTCTGAGAGACAAATAACACCAGGATCGTTTTCTACAACTGTGCAGGGGGCAGGTAGGGCATTAACAGGAAAAGGGGGGCACAAATACATACTTTTCTTATTCTCATTTAAAATGTCTAGCTTTTAATAAATATTTATCTGAATCTTACAACCAATTGGATGTAGTGGTCATAAATCCTTTATCGTATACAGCAAATATTAAGTCTAATACAGTATATATCCTACTAAGCTATAGTACTTTTTCCTTCAGGAAGGTACCATCTGTGCCGTCTGCAGTTCTGTCAAAGAAAGATGCTGAATCTATTTAATTATTATAGAAAAATAATTCATTTCTGTGCATTTGTTTTACACGTGTATTAAATTAAAGTCGATTAGGTGGATTAAGCATCATGAGACGGAGGGTGGGGTTGGGGTTCCTTATTCTTTTAGCTGGGAGTTGGAAACCCTACTGTCAGGTTACTACGTCTTATCTTGCAGAAGGCTGGATAAGGTCTTGTTTTTAATTATTGTCTTTTGTTTTAAAATGTGTGCAATATAACCGTTTCATGTTTATAAATGGCAGTGGACTGCAGAAGATTTTGTTTTCTGATTGTAAATCTAAATCTAATAAGAGTTCATTTTCTATTTTTCAATGGCAAAGATTCGTCAATAAAAAATAAAAAAGAGCTACCTGTTTAAGTTAATTTTCATTATGTCTTATTATTCTTTGGTATTTATGTTCAGGTATTTAATAATTACGAAGCATTGAACAATCTCATTACCTCAATCACTATGTAGTTTATGTTAGAGATTTTTCAGGTTCAGCAGCAGAAGAGGGCCCTGGCCACATAAATATGTTTTAGGTTATTGTATATTGTTCGCATGTGTGTCGTTCATAATTTTAGTTTTATGCACTTTAGAGTATCGAAAGTAAAAATCGAAAATCGCATCGCAATATTTGTCAGAAAAACCGCAATTTGGTTTTTTTCTCAAAATCGTGCAGCCCTAATCAGCGTCTTCTTCTTGTTCCAGGAGCCGTTCGTCCCCCAGAAGGACAACAAGGTGACGTGGTACTGCTGCGGGCCCACCGTTTATGATGCTTCACACATGGGCCATGCCAGGTAAGCGGATCAGAACCAGAAACGCTGAATCGCCGATGATCCTGCCAGAGACGAGCCGCTCCGCCTCTTTTATTTTTTTCCCAGGTCCTACATTTCCTTCGACATCCTGCGGCGGATATTGAGGGACTACTTCAAGTACGACGTCCTCTACTGCATGAACATCACAGACATCGACGATAAGGTGGGATGCGGATCGTTTTTCTGACCCAAACACCTGAATGAACCGGTTCTTAAATGTTCTGGATCACCCCGAGGGATCCGTAGGACATGATCCACCAGGCAGCCGCTGAAACATCCCATCTCACTGGTTTTAACATGAGTTTTACTGCAGTGATAAAAAAGTATTCACCCCCTTAAATGTTTAACCTTTTTATTGATTTTACAAATCAATCAAGATCAACCAAATGTAGGCTTTTTCTGACAAAACTCCTTTTTTCCCTCCGCAAAATGAAAAAACTGATTTCTAGAAAATAATGACAAATCAAAATAAGGGGTCAAGAGGAAGAAGAGCTTTTTGGTCATCAGACAAGATGCTATGACACCATCCCCACTGTGAAGCATGGTGGTGGCAGCATCATGCTGTGGGGATGCTTTTCAGCAGCAGATCCTGGGAGGCTTGTAAAGGTAGGAGGTAAAATGATCCTGGAGGAAGATTAGCTTCCATCTGAGCTAGAGAAAATGTATCGTCCAGCAAGATGACGACCCGAAACTTCCAGCTGTGGAGGTTCTGGAGTGGCCTAGTCAAAGCCCAGCCCTCCCATCACAGCTGATCCCCACCAACCTGACAGAGCTGGAACAGTTTAGCAGCAAAAATGGAAGAAAAGTGCACCCTGACTGAGACCTGCTAGGATCTACTGGATACTGACTGGAAGGGCGTGAATATTTATGCTTTCACTGAATTTATGTTGAATAGTTTTATTTAATTATCTTGTCAAAATCGCTTTCATTTTGATATTAAAGGGTTTTTTTTGGCAAATGTTGATCATGATTTATTTGTAAAAACAAAAAAAAGGGTAAAACATCCAAGGGGGTGAATAGTTTTTGTATAATCCATCCATTTTTTTCTGCAGGCACTCATGATGCTGATTGTGTGGCTTGGAGTTAAGATGATAAAAACACAGCTGCAGTTCAGGATCAGAGTTTGCAGTAAAAAGTGTAGTTTGGGTCATTTTTATCCTCCTGAAGCTCTTCTTCACCCACCTTCTAGTAAGACTGAAGATAAATCAGGTGGAAACAGGGTTTGGAAATGACTCTTAGCACTGTCAGGAAACGTTCAGCTCAAAGTAAAACAGCATTTTTATGAAAACAAATGAATCATCAATCAGCGGTTCGGTGAAAGAAATATTAGAAATATTGTCAAGAGAAACGACGATCGAATTAAGGTTGAACGTTTAATCTGTTCTACTCATTTAATTCAGGAACCAGAACATAACTGGTTTGTTTTCCCTCAGCAAAGTGAAAAACATTCATGCAAAACTTCCAAAACAGTTTGTGTTTTTCTTCCTGGTCCAGATCATTAAACGAGCCCGGCAGAACTTCCTTCTGGACCAGTACAGAGAGAAGCGGCCACAGGCGGCCCAGATCCTGCAGGACGTCCTGAGTGCACGAGTGGTGAGTCTCGGATCAGATCGGATCGGGAGCGATCCGGTCGCTGTGTTGTTGCTCTCACATCCTGAAGTCACCAGAACCTCCGTGTCCTTTCAGCCCTTCCAGGAGCAGCTGGCCTCCACCACAGATCCAGATAAGAAGCAGATGCTGGAGCGCCTGGACGCCGCCGTCACCTCCGCTCTGAGGCCCCTGCAGGGGGCGATGGAGAGCAAAGCGGCAGATGAAGCCCTGCAGCCTCTGGCTCAGGTGAGGCCGAGCAGAGATGCTGCCGAACTCAGATCTTTGCAGATGTTCCTAATTTGTCCGACCAGTTTATTTAGGAAAACCTTCGTGTTCAGAGGAAGGATGTTGTTGTGCCTTTATCAGGGTAGCCCCGGGGTCTTAAAGTATTAAAAGAGCATTGAATTCAACAGCGCTAATTTAAAGGCCTTAAAAGCATTACATTTCAGATAAAAGGCATTATTCTTTTAAATTATAGTCTTAAGTTTGGCATCATATTTTTTTAAATAAACACTGTCATATATAAGCGTTTAGATTTGGTAATTATAAATAAAACATTGCGGCAAAGTGCACATTAAGACATTGCACTTGTTGCTATGGTTCCCAGCCACGATTTGAAATCCCCAGCAATTTCTCAAGCAACGGCATTGTGTACTGCCGCCACGACTGCTACGACTAGCCACGGCAATAAACTTTTAAATACAACCACAAACCTGCAGCCAGAGACGTGTGGATTGACACCAACCCTACGGTCAGAAGTTCTTTGGGTTTCTGATCACCAGTCCTACACGTCTAATGTCGATATTAGGGAGACATTCAAAAGCCTGTTTACAGATTCTCAAATTGCATCTGCATTCACGTGTGGTTAAAAACAAGACTGCATACATTACCAAACTTAGAACTTCATTATTTATTGCAAAGGCCCTAATACAGGATTTAAATGATTTTAAATTAACCAATAAAAAGAAAAAATATATTCGTTATCTTGTAAGTGTAGATATGCATATTTCTGGCCACAAACCCGGCATTACATTTTACTCAATAGGCATTAAAAAGGTATTAAATTTCACTACTTATGCCCAGGCGTTGTTGGAGAACTCTAAGGATTTGCTGTCCGACTGGTTGGACAAACGGTTTGGAAGTGAAGTCACAGAGAACTCCATCTTCTCCGTCCTGCCGAAGCACTGGGAGGCGGAGTTCCACAGAGACATGGAGGCCCTGAACGTAAGCCGCAGACTCCGCCCCTCTCCTCTCTGGTACCGATCGGCGTAGTGCGAGCTTCATGTCCGTCTCCACGTCCCCCAGGTTCTTCCCGCTGATGTTCTGACCCGGGTCAGCGAGTACGTGCCGGAGATCGTGGAGTTTGTGGGGAAGATTGTCTCCAACGGTTACGGGTGAGGAAATGAACCGTCTGTGACATTGTCCTGCAGTCGCGGCGGTTTTCTCTGAATCCTTCGGTTCTCGGACGTTTGCAGGTACGAGTCCAATGGTTCCGTCTACTTTGATACCCAGAAGTTTGACTCCGGTCCGCAGCACTCGTACGCCAAGCTGGTCCCAGAGGCCGTGGGAGACCAGAAGGCGCTGCAGGAGGGAGAAGGTGCGTGTCTGCAGGCAGATGGGGCTTCTTCATTTTCATGGCGTCTTTACCTGAGGCTGCCACTAGGAGGCGCCAAAGTCACAAAAAGATCCAAACATTTTAAGATCATTTAGGCGATCCAAGAACAGCTGATGGAAAACCTGTGAATTTATAGAGAACCCTGGAAAGGTTCTGGACGGTGTCGGTCCATCCATCCGTCCATCTATCCGTTTTTCCATCTTTCCAACAGTTCATCTATCCGTTCATTCTTCCTTCCGTTCATTCATTCATTCATTCAGCCATCCATTCATCCAACAGTCCATCTATCCTTTCGTCCATTCATTTATCCATCCATCCAACAGTCCATCTATCCGTTCGTCCGTTCATTTATCCATCCATCCATCCTTTTGCTCAGACCGATCCTCCTCATGTATGTCTCTGCGTCTCTATTGTAGACGGTGAGAGGCTAACAGAGCTCATGTCTCGTCTTCCTCCTGTGTCTCTGCAGGCGACCTCAGCATCTCTGCAGACAGACTGAGTGAGAAAAAGTCCCAGAACGACTTTGCTTTGTGGAAAGCGTCGAAGCCTGGAGAGCCGTCCTGGGACTCTCCGTGGGGGAAGGTGAGCCTGAACGGACCTGAAACCTGAAAGTCTTTTATTCCTGCTCCTCACGTTTAACAGTGCAGAGTGTCTCTGTTTGAATAAAATGAAACTTGTGTGAGCTCAGATTTAGTAACGGAGCATCTTTGTCCTCCTGGACGCTCCAACAGGGACGGCCAGGTTGGCACATCGAGTGTTCGGCCATGGCTGGCTCCATCTTAGGAGAGTCGATGGACATCCACGGAGGAGGGTTTGATCTCCGGTTCCCCCATCATGACAACGAGCTGGCCCAGTCTGAGGTTCAGTTTCTGGGACTCCCCTCTTGGTTCTTTATGTTCTGCTTCCAAAGAGCCAGACCTTCACAGTCAGTTCCAAGAACTGGACGGAAACTGAGGGGAAAAAAGTCCAAGGAAAACATGGAGAAATCTGGCTGCTTGGAAGGAAAACATCCTGAAAACAAAGAATCGTAGAAATCATTTCTTCCTTTTAGCAGCGTACCTCCATCTGACCTCAGCTGGCTTTTTTTCTCCTCAGGCGTTCTTCGAAAACGATTACTGGGTTCGCTACTTCCTGCACACCGGCCACCTGACCATCGCCGGCTGCAAGATGTCTAAATCGCTTAAAAATTTCATCACCATAAAAGACGCTTTGGCCAAGAACACTGGTGAGTCTGCTGCTGCTGCTGCAGATGGGTGAACACGTTCTCCAGGTTTTCTCTGATGGTTCCCTAACGTGACGTGAAATGTTCCTCCTGCAGCTCGCCAGCTCCGCCTGGCCTTCCTGATGCATTCCTGGAAAGACACCCTCGACTACTCCTCCAACACCATGGAGTCGGCCGTCCAGTACGAGAAGTTCATGAACGTAGGTGTCGGTATCGGCTAACACAAGGTTTACGCTACTAGTATTTCAAATTAAGGCCATTAAAAGGTAGTAAAAAAAAAATAGTAGTAAATTTGTAAATTGGATTCGAAAAGCCTAAATTTGTTGTCGTAATTAGGTTGTTGATTTATTTTTATTTTTTTCATCCCGATCTTTTAAATGATAGGAATTCCACCTAATTTTATATTTTTATCTGATTGCATAATTTAAAAATATAAAATCTGATTTTGTAACCTTTTTACTAGGGATGTAAGAAAATATCGATACACAGATATATCGTGATATTTTATTTCCCGATATTGTATCGATATTCAAAACAGAAATATCAATTTTTATTTTATTTCTAAAAAAATTTTTAAGGATTTGAATGGAACCATTAATGATGACAGTAATTTTTGTAGTAAAATTAAAATTATAACTGGTAGTTTTGTGGCTGTTTTCACCTTCTTGGTTCCAGTGGATCAACTAGATCTAGTAATAAAACTGAATGTGTTAAAGGATGAAACAAGTTGGAGCGTTTAGAATGATGGGACAGTTTTCCTACTGTTAATTTGAGTTTTAAAAATCACAATATATAGTCTTACTCATAGTATCGCGATATATCGAATCGTCAGATTATTGCCAATACACATACCTACTTTTTACGGAGCTTTACTTTTTCTAGTCTTGAATAATCTTTGGGATGGCTGCTTCTTAGCTTTACTTGATTAATATATGTTGAAGTTCTGCTTCTCTTACTTCAGTCCAATTTTTGAGTACGCCACCTCAGAATCGTTATTTCGGAGGCCGTGTTCGCTGTGATGTTTTGCATTGCAGTTGTTGATGTTATTTAACTTTTTGCTGCTAAATGTTCTCCCAGCTGGTTCTTCCGTTTGAACATTTGCCACATTATCAACATTCTGTCGTAAATGAAACATTCACTGGCTTGTGAAATTCGAAAGTCGTCGCATTTTGTTTATATCTTAAAAAAAAAAAAAAGTCCCACGTCTCCTGAAATTGGATTTGGAATGATTGATGTGTGACGATGTTTTAGTCAAGACATCGTCACACTTATACCTTAAAGTAAGTGGGATAAGGTTTTGTCTGGGGTGAGGTTTTGTCACCACCAAAATTGGAGCTTCTTGATGTCGTGTTGGGAGTAAAACATATTTTAGAGGTAGTAAAAAAAAAAGGTAGGAAAACCCTGTAACATCATCCCTCACCGCCTCCTGAGTCTGTTTCCAACTGCTGTTTTTAATCCTCCTTCTCCAGGAGTTCTTCCTGAACGTTAAAGACATCCTGCGAACTCCTACGGATCTCACCGGCCGCTTCGAGAAGTGGGAGGCTGCAGAGGTGGAGCTGAACAACAGGTGAGATGAAAGAGGTTCAGTCTGAAGAGATATGCTTCATCGTCCCCACAGTGAAGCACGGTGGTGGCAGGAGCATGCTGGGGGGAGGGGGGGGGAGGGGGCTGGATGGAGCTAAATCCTGGAAGAAAATCTGTTAAGAGGCCGGGCGAGACTTGAGACGGGGGGTGGAGCTTCACCTTCCAGCAGGACAACCACCCCCCAAACATAGGGCCAGAGATATTATGGGGTGGGTTATATCAAAGCAGATTCATGGGTTAGAATGGCCTAGTCAAAGTCCAGACCTGAATACAACTGAGAATCTGTTGTAAAACTCCAACCTGGCTGAGCTGGAGCTGTTTCAGTCTGCTGGTGGAGACAAACCGCTGAAGACCTCCAGCCATAGGACCTTCTACAGAGTTCTGACTCACAGAGCCTAAATACAGATGCACTCCACACTTTTCAGATAAAAAAAAAAAAAGTATTTGTAAAAACTTATTAAAAACATGATTTTCCTTCCACCGCAGTCACATAAAATCCCAATAACCGTGTGGTTCTGATAGAACGGTCACCGCTCCATGTCGGTTTACAACCGGGAGCAGCTGATTAACATCGCAGTAGCTAAAGATGAGTTGAAAAGGAGGCGTCGTGGGTGCAGAGCAGCAGCAAAGAGGAGAGGGAGGAGGAGGAAGTTCAAAGCGATCTCTTCCATCAGAATGGGCAATGTGAGATCGCTGGCTAACAAGATGGATGAACTCCAGACCCGTATGAGGACTCGGCCATTTGGGGCGTTTCCACTATCTAAACTTAAGGGTAATTTTATCGGACCTTACTGGTGTGCGCGTGTCTCCATAACAACGGACCGGACCGACGGGGCCTTTTTCGGGGCAATTTCAGGAACCAACCGAGTCCCAGTGTTAGAGTATATAGGGCCGCTGGGTGGGAGCTGAGGTTAACTCACACTGATTGGTTGTAACTCAGTGGGAAATGAGCCAAACAACCGGCTTTGTAAAAATAAGAAGAGTTGCTGGCGAAGCGGTTTATAACAACCCAGAAAACAGTAACAGCAATCCCTGCTTCTTCTATGTCTCTTGCTGTTCTCTGTTGCTGTGGCGCCTTTTGGCGCTGATAAATGACGCTACTTTCTCCCGAGAAGAGTCGTTATTCGCTGACGTCTTAGCTGATTCCTTAAAGGTCCACAACAGCTGAGAAGAGCAGTAAAAAGGATCTGGTAAAATTACCCTGAAGTTTCGATGTGCGAAACGCGCCTGTCATGTAACAATTGGTGTCTCCGGTCGGAGGCTTCTTCAGTTTCGCTTTAACACAGACTGCTACAAGAGATCCTTCCTGCCCACAGCCGTCAGCATTTTACAACAACTCCTTGAAGATACTTAAATAGTAAAAGTTACAACAACCCTTAATTTTCCCCTGGGATCAATACAGTATTTTTGAATTTACTGCTCTTCATCATGGAAAACGGGAACATCTTCCAGCTCCTGCAGAGTCTGCTTGAACTCTGCTCCAGACTGAGAGTCTCTGTGTGGTTCAGTTTCTACGACAGGAAGTGGGCCGTGCACCAGGCCCTGTGTGACAACGTGGACACCCGCACCGCCATGGAGGAGATGAGGGTTCTGGTCGGCCACAGCAACAGCTACATCGCCGGCAGGAAGAGCTCCAAGCTGAGGCCCAACCGCCTGCTGCTGGAAAGCGTCGCCTCGTACCTCACCACCATGCTGAAGGTGAGCTGCAGCGGGACCGGACTGGGACCGGACCAGGACCAGACTGAGACCAGGACCGGACCGAGACCAGACTGGGACGATCACCGACCTACATGACGTCCATTCAGCTGTGTTAGGTTAAATGAAGCAGAAATAAAATAGAAATGAGTTAAATATCAAACGAAAAACCTCAATAATCAATTAAATTATTTAATTAGTTACATTAATTAATTAATTATTTGAATACAATTATTACATTAAGTAATTAATTGAATTATGAAGTACATAACTAAATGCATAAATTAGATAAATAAGTGAATTATTTACATCAATTGGTAAATAAATCATTTAGATGCGTTACATTAATTTAAGTACATAAATGAATACATAAATTAATTTAATAAATACGGAAATGAATTTTTTACGTTAACTAAGTAAAGTACAAAATAAATAAAGTAGGAAAATAAATTAATGACATTTTTTATAAGTACAGTAATTTAATAAAGTACACAAATTAACTGTATAAAAAAGTAAATGTTTTATATAAATTGATTAGTTAATTAAATTATGAAGTATGTAAATGAATACATTACATAAAAAGGATTATTTACATAATATTTAATTATTAAATAATAAAATAATTACATAAATACATTAAAGAATAAAGTAGTTAAATTATGAAGTTTATAAATTAATTAATTAATTATAAAAATAAATGAATGAAAAATGTAGATAAATTAATTACATTAAGTAATTTAATTCCTAAAATGCAGAAAAACAATTATATAAATAAGTTAATTATTTACATACATTATGAAGTATATAAATTATTTAATTGCATGAAAGTTACAAAATACTCTTGCTTTATTTTTTTGTTGTGGTTAAATATATTTCTTTGATTTATCTTTTTTTATTCCGTTATAGCCATAAAGAAAAATAGATTTTTTTAAAGTTTAAAAAAATACGTTCAGTGAAAGAAAAACATTTCCCAGACATGAATATTTAAGTATTTTCGCTCTTCATTATTTCTTTCTTCATATTTCATGTGTTTTTTTGTTTTTTAACCTTGACTTAAATCCTTTTCATCGTTTTGATTTTGATTTAAATCACGGGGCGTCGTGTTGTTTAGACGGGCGTCCCATGTTCAGAGGCCTCAGCCTTCAAAGCGGTTGGTTCGACTCCCGCCCCGTGGAAGTTTGCAGAATGTATCTAACCCCACTTCTCTCCCTCTTTCTGTACTATTCACTTCAAATAAAGGCCATTGTGACCACAAAACCTTTAAGATGAAAATAAATCACACTAACATGAAGCTTTTTGCCGTCCTTCAGATATTTGGAGCGATCGAAGGATCGGATCCCATCGGTTTTCCCGTCGGAGGACAAACTGTAGATGTGAGTAAACGGCTGATCTGTTGTAGTAAACCAACCCGACTTAACACCTTCCAGTTACGTCGTTTTGGTCCGATCTCTGCAGCTGGAGAGCACGGTGATGCCCTACCTGTCGGTGCTGTCGGACTTCAGGGAGAACGTCCGGAAAATCGCCCGAGAGCAGAAAGGTGAGGATGAAAACCCGACATTCCTGATCCCGTCCGAGGAACACGCATCTGATTCTGTTCTCCCCAAACCATCCAGTGACGGCGCTGCTGCACCTCTGCGACGTCGTCCGGGACGACACGCTGCCGGAGCTCGGCGTCCGACTGGAGGATCATGAAGGTGACGCAGCTTTTAGAACGGGAAGAACCTGGAGATCCAGAGATGGATTCGGAGAAGTCTTCCTAAACAAAGCGACTGTGTTGCAGGTCAGCCCACTGTGGTGAAGCTGGTGGATAAGGAGACCTTACTGAGGGAGAAAGAGGAGAAGAAGAAGGTGAGACGTCCTGCAGCTCCGACCAGCAGAGATAAACTGGGAGCTTCAGCTTGTTTATGAGGAATCGGAGAAAAATATCTTTCTCCTTCTTTCACAGATGGAAGAAGAGAAGAAACGGAAGAAGGAAGAAGCTGCCAGGAAGAAACAGGAGCAGGAGGTCTGTCTGACGTTAGCCGCCATCTTTTATTTTTTTATTCCATTCGATTGTCAACTCGTTCGCCCAATCTTTGCTCTTCTTTCACCGTCTCAGATGGCCAAGCTCGCCAAGATGAAGGTCCCACCATGTGAGATGTTTCGCTCGGAAACGGACAAATATTCCCGGTTTGATGAGACAGTAAGTGTTTATGACCTGGTTTGGCCCGAGCTTCGGCTGTCGGGGTCTAAAATACCTTGGTCTACAGAGGAGGTCATGGTCCGCTCAGAGGGTGCAGAGCAAGCCCACATCATCAGCCGTCCACCACCGTGCTTGGCAGCTGATCTGCCGTGTCTGCTTTCCTCCATCCTGGTTCTGTCCATCATTGTCCCAGAAGGCTTGTCCTCCATCCAGAAGCAGCTCTGCTAACCTCAGTCCTGCCGCCATCTTGTTTCTCCTTCAATCCTTCTAAGCAGCCATGCTGGTTCAGGATTGTGACCTTTAACCTGCTAACTGAGGCCTGTAGAGTCTGAGATGGAGCTCTGGGGCTTCTGGTTATTTCTCTGAGCTTCCCGCTCTGACATTGGGCTGAAGCTGCTGGGACGTCCACTCAGCTGTCTGAGATGTTCGCTTCTCTTGAGATGACCTTTGACCCTTCCCAGGTTGATGAGCAACAGTTGCTCCTCTAAGGTCATTGCTGTTGTCTTTCCGTCTTGATATTGTGGTAGCATGGATGATGAGGTGATAAGTGAATCAGCTCCTGGCTGAAGCCGTAAAGTTGGACTTTCTTCTGCGTTTTGGGTTCATTTTTCTCCAATGCTGTTGAATTCTTGTTGCTCCTGGTCGGAAACTGTGATGGAAATTCGCTAGCTTTCCTGTCTGATTCCTGTTTTTCCTCCACTCAGGGTTTTCCCACTCATGATGGCGAAGGAAAGGAGGTCAGCAAAGGCCAAGCCAAGAAGCTGCGGAAGCTCTACGAGGCTCAGGAAAAGCTTCACAACGAGTATCTTCAGATGAACCAGAACGGCAACTGAACCAGGCCGGGCCGTCCCGTTGCAGCAGAACGTCAGCAGGGACTGGGTCGCCTTCTGTCTGCTGCTCATCTCCAGTAGAAAAGGATTCGGTTTTTATTTCCCTTAAATCAGCTCCAGAAACGTGTGAATGTGTGAAAAATGAGCTTTTCCTCCATCAGCAGATCCCAGCTGGCGCTCTTAACCATCGTTCCCAGACCTGTGGATCAGACATGTTCGCTATCATGTTGGATCATCTGTGAAGTTTTTCACGCGATGCATTGGATTCCCATCATGCATTCCCTATCAAATCAGTCAGCTGTGTTGATTAAATTCCCTGTTTGGAGCAGGGTTCAGAATCGTGGAACCATCAAGGGGTTCGTTTATCCGTCACACATTCAGGTAAAAAACACTGGAACCAGGAAACTTCTCATTATTGGTCTTCATCCGACCTGATTAGTCCCTTATATGTTAGTTCTGGGAAAACTTTCCCAGGATAAAAGCATTTTGGAAAGAGGACATCCGTTTGGGATAACGGAATAAGTCGCAGCTGGTTAATGACGGTTTTTCCACATGTTCACGTCCATTTTTATCCAATCCTGGTCCGGGTGATGTCTCTGTGAAATGGACCGTGTTTGTGTCTGTTGTGATCCTGCCGATAAATCCATTAGGCATTCCTAGGAATAAAGGCAGATTTCACAGCTGGAAAACAATCTGCTTTTTTAATCAATCATCCTCCATCCATTACAGTTAGTATTTTTCTACCGATTTATTCGAAAAGCTTCAGTGAAAGTGAGGCTGCAGGTTGTGAAGAAGATGTTCTAATAAAGGAGAGTCAGAGATCCAGATGGTGTCTTTATTTCAGATGATCCGGACACATTTGGTTCAGTTTGTCCAGGGCCCAGATGCATCATCTGGAAGCTCTTGGGGAACATTTTATATCCATGTATCCCACAGACGAGGAATAATCAGATTCAGATGTAAATTGCTTCATATGCAAACGAGTGATGATCCCATTTGGAAGCAGGAGGCTCATCTTGGTTCCAACCAAGTGAACATGACACCAGATTTCTTTGATTATTTAAATAAAGCTGGAATAAATACAGATCTTTTGATTGTTTTTTTAACCATTGTTGCAAAAAAAAAATGTTTTTTTGTTTATCAATGAACTAAACATACAATATTTTAAGTGACTCTTGCTTTAATGATGCACAGTTCATCAAACGCCAAGTGTTTCAGCGAAAGTCGCTGGATGTTTGTGGTTCTTTTTATCCTTAGATCAGAATCAGAACCAGGTTTTATTGCCATATGTGTGAACCGGTTTACAGTATCAGGAAATTGCTGCGGTACTTTGTGCAAACACATGCAATAAATAGTGAAATGAGGTAAACAGATTGATACATATAGCGTAACGTTATATATGTAAACGTTGATAAAAATGAATATTTTGTTTTTGAATCTTAAAAAGTTCCCCATTTTCAGAAGATTTTAATTTGCATATTTCTTAAGACATCGGTTAAAATTGTTTCAGAGTTCCAGGGCCGTACAAAATCATTCTGAGGGCCCCAAATTTCCCCCCATGGGGTGCCTTTTGTAAAGTTACACTGTCAAAAATTAACAGCAGTAATTTGGGTTGTTTAGCCTGTCAGAGAAAAAATGGGGGTTCAATTTTCAGTCATATCTTTATTCATTCATAAATGTCACAGTTTCAATCTGAATATTTAGTTTCTTAATTATTTAGGTATAAACTGTGATATATATATATATATATATATATATATATATATATACATATATATATATATATAAATGAATGAATAACATGGTAAAAATATGACTTAGAATAAGGAACTCCCCTTTTTCTAGCTCCTGTGACAGGCTAAACAACCCAAATTATTGGTCTTCATTTATGAGCCTTTAACTTTACAAACGGAAAACCATTTGTTGAAGGTAGGACGTTATTGAATCTAGAACAACAAACCCTGCTGAGAAGCAGAAAGTTCAACATCTCTCTGCGCGCCTTTCTGACACTACGACCAAATAGATATTTAAAGAGGGGCAGCAAAAGCAAACGAGGTGGATTAGCATTAGGTGGTCTCATCCAGGATAGGTTACCATGGAATATCATCAGCTATTGAGCTCTTAGCAGGTCATGAGACTCGTACAACAAGGTGTTCAGTCAGAGGCCTCTTCAGATTCATTGTAAGACTGACTGCTACTGGAGATCTACTGTTCTACGACTCTTTTAGGATAATTGGATGATTTGAATTCTGACATTCAATTTTTTTGTTGTGACAAATATATATTTAAATTACTGCACATTCAGAATCACTGACACTGTTTAAATATTTAAAACTTGATGATGAAGCTGGTGATGCTTTCTTATGCATCACGGAGGCATCTGATGTTCTGACTGTCGGATGCTCCAGTAACTGTCAGATCCCACCACGGATTCCCTCTGGTTCGGATCTCACACGAACCATCAGAGGTTTCACCACCTAAACGAAGTCGTGCGCCTGTCTAAAACACGCCCGTCATCAGGTGTTGAACCTGGAGTTACAGACCGTTTGGGACAAAGCGGGTCGGTTCTGAACATCACTTCTATACTGTATGTACAGAGAGGCACGATGCAGGGAGACCTCTTCACATTCACGCCTCATCTACACACAAACAAGCAGAAATACTTTAACAATAACACGTTGAAGTGGCTCATCACTAATTACATTTTGAAAATTATGCTACTTCTAGGAGTATTTTTACTGAACCAGACTTTTTACTCTTACTTTGGTAAAGTTTGTGCCTGCTCTGCTTCACTGGATGAAAAACAGAACGACAGTTTATGTTTGAGTGAGACCTCTTGTTTCTACACCAGCTTTGTTGCTATTGTTACTAAAACATATTTGCACAGTTCTAACTTACCTGCTGTAAGCATCGGTTTCAAAGCTTTATTATTTAAGGACCTTCCATGACAGTGGTTCCATCAGCCATCTTTTTTGGCTTTGTATGTTGGAGCAGCAGCTGAGAGGAAGAGGTTGGATGAGCTCATCAGGAAGGTCGGCTCTAATAAAGAGCTGGACTTTGTAATTAATAATTGAATTCTATTAGGCAAGTTCTTCGTTCACAAATGCTGATTTTTTTAAACCAGACCAAATCTCAGCTTCTGGAAAAATGACTTTTTGCTTAATCTTTGAAATGGGTGGAGAATGAGTCAGCTTATAAATTGTTCTCATTATTAGAAAAATTTGGCTTGGTCTAAATATTTTTTCTTGGTCCCTTGGGTTTATTTATGTATGAATATGTTTTCCTTTTTTATATAAGATAAAGAAGAAATATATCTGGTTATTACAATCAAAATACTGTATAGCTGTTCGATCTGTATGTATGTAACGTAAACATAGTATTATTGTTACTGTATGCGTTTTGATTTGTTTTGTGCATATGTTCAATAAAGTTATTTGGAAGAAAAAAAGGAAGGTCAGCTCTGCTCTAGGGCGCCCCCTGGATCCAGTGCAGGTAGTGGGAGACAGAAGGACCCTGGGTAAAATGACATCACAGATGGCGCAGGCTCTGTCAGGACGGGAAATGCACGGGATACATTTCAAAATAATACGGCAAACGTACTTCCGGTTGTTAAGTTTCAAAATAAAATCACGAAATCAGTTCCGGTTGACTCGCTCTCCTCACAAATGCATTATTTAATATTACGTAAAATCTATCAATTGTTTTTCTATAGTTTTCATTTATGTAGTAAACTTTTGTTTGTCATTTTTTTCTGTTTTCCTTTAATGTTGCACATGAGTCCCAACGTGGTCATTATGATATATTCTGTCCAAATCTAGGACAAAATGCTATCCACAAGGGTATTAGATCCAAGTCAAAGTCAAACCGATACATTAGATCATTTGTACCATTAGCTGTTAAATACTTGAACCAGCTCTAAACATTGCAATTTGTAACTTTTCCAGGATGACATCTATGGGTTAATTATTCCTTTTTCTTTCTTTGAACAACTTATTGTTCATTTTATTGTATCTCTTACTGTAATGATGTGTTGGCTGTGCCAATGGCTGCTGTGGAACAAATTGCCCCTCAGGAATAATAAAGAATCAATCAATAAAGCTAAAGATCTCGAAAAGTGCAATAATTTATTGCACTTATTTATTACCACAAATTTCATTTTTGGTTTTATGTCTATGCTAATCATGTTCTTGTGCTGCTGAAACACCTAAGTACAGCTAGATACAACGCTAACTCTTCATATCTGCAATATTATACAAGTGAATTATTAAGGGATCAATGAGAAAAACACACAAGTCACAACATTACCCAATGTTCTGCAGAGACAGGCCTTTATTCTGAAAGTTAGTCATCTGTGTGACATTCACAGTAGGCTACATAGTCTCGGTTGTCCATTATATCCTCGCAGAATCTCCACATATCTTCTATGCTGGGAAATCTGAATTTGAAGGGCTCCAGGATTGATTCCTCCTCATCGTCATCCGCTAGATCTTCTCTCAAGCTCAACAGCAGAACAGCCTCAGCCTGGTTCTCCTCCTCCATGAACAACACATCAGGCAGGTCCACTGTGACAGAGAACAGTAATACAGATGTTACTGCTGCTGAAACTGAAACACCAAGTCATTACCAATTTATATAATAAAAACAATATGGTTGTATTACATTTTTATAAAAATTATCCTCCTTTTAGTGTGTTCTCAACCAAAAGTGAAACAAATAAGACTTTAAAATCAAATCAAATCTTAATTGATATGGATTCAAGTTACAACATAATCTAATATCAGATTGTTGAGGTAAATGCAGTCAGATGTCATTTTCATCTCTCGCGTAAATTTGAAGGTTTGCTTTGAAAAAACAGCATAATAAATCAAATAGACTAAAAAAAATATATTTTTTTTTCTCCAGTAAATAACTGAGTCATGTTTAGTGTTTTACCTGCTGTCTGACAGAGAACTTAAGATAATATAGTTTCTTTTAAAAACTCTGACTCGTATGCACCAACAGTAGATCATAATAATCAGACTCTGACTTTTCCATCATTCATTTTGCCTTAAAATTGGAACATTCTCTGTTTTATTTGATCTATTTTTACCCAAGATCAGTTTTTTTTTTTTAGATCTGTTATGTTCAGTTTTTCAGACAGAGCGATGACGGTAGCATCTTTATGATCCTGAGATCCTGAGCAATCCACTGATTCTAAATATGTCCCGATTGATCACTGGGGAAGGGATGAAATGTCGATACAAAGTCGGACTGTTTTTACCGATGCTCGCCGTTCTTCTCAAACAACGCAGGAATTATCTTCTCCGACTGAACATTGGGACTGAACGGAGGGCAGTGGCTGCATTTAAAGTGTTGGATGACAGTCAATGAAACAATGTGAGGTTAATTCGGACATTTTCTGATATTTTAAAATCATAATTTTATGGCCAAAAACGTGGACATGTCCAGTCAAAACAGGACAAGAGTCCCAACTCATCCTAACTTAAGGTGTTGATGCTAACCGCCATTTAATTGGTGAAAGTTGACTTTAACATTAACTAACTTGGCTTCAAACCGACAACCCAACCCGACATGTAATATTCGGTCATTTGCATCACGTATTAATAACTTCTTTAACGATGACATTTTCACGGCATCTATATTGACAAACACATAAAAACATGCGTTTACTTTATGTGGATAAGTTCTTGACAAAATCCGTCGGATTATTTATTTTTTTTTTTTAACACATTTTTTACAGCAAAGAATATACAAAATCTCTCGAAGGGAGATATAAATGAAGAACAAACAGCAGTTCGATAAAAACAACGTTCTGACAAAGAAAATAATAGTACAAATAGATAAATAAAAAGGCACTTCGGTCCATCAGTTAAGCCAAAGCGAATACCATACATTTTCTTCAGTCTTCATATTCTTATAGTAAAGTTACTTGGAAGCTTTACAAATCAGAATGACAAATATTCAGAGACATCTTCACATAGAGAGTAAATATTACTTGAGTCTGTTAGTAGTTTCAGAGAAGCAAAAAATTCCCTCAATTCAATTTTAAACACTAATAGGGATGGATATTTGTTTTGCCATTTACTTTTATGAATATAGTATTTGCCCATAATTATTATGATATTGCAAAGTCACAAAATTTCTTTCGGAAGGTCATCATTACCAAATAGAATTTGCTGTAAGTTTTGATGTGTAATGTTCTTCATTTTTGTTTTCAGCCAATTTACAACATCTTGCCAGAAAGCTTTTATCACTGAACGAGAGAAAAACAAATGTTCAGTAGTCTCTTCTTCGTTGGTACAGAACACACATGGCTCCACCACAAAGCCAAATCGTTTTTTGAGCATTGCTGCTGATGGATAGTAACCATTTATTATTTTGAACTGCAATTCTGTGATTTTAGGAGGTTTTGGCCATTTCATAAACTTAATATAATTGTCAGTTATTTTATCACTATAGTGTCTTATTTTTTCATTTTGTTTGAAATTATGAAATAGCTTGGATTTAAATAATTTACATATAGTTATTGTTGCATTTTTTGCTATTTAAGGGAATTTGGTTTAAATGTAATTTAGGCAAATTTATTTGTCTTTTGGAATAGTGTAAATAATTTTGTATCATATTTAACAAAGCCGTTGGTATTGCTTTACACACCTTATTGTAATCCCTTATTGAACACTGAATATGACATTTTGTTTTAAAATCCGTATATCTAAGAAAATTACCTTGTTCATCTAGTATATCTATTATAAAAACGATTTCGTTTTCAAACCAACTTTTGAAGAAAAGTGTTTTACCATTTATTGTTATTGCTCTGTTGTTCCACAAGGTGGAGCTATGTGGTGTAAAATTATGGACAAATACCATCTTCCAGTAATGAAGAACTTGCTTATGATATTCAGATAGCTTCACAGGCAATTTGGATACCTCGAAATCACATTTCAAAAGAAAGTCCAAGCCTCCCACTTTAGCAAAAAAAAATTGGGGAATATGATACCATATAGAATCAGGTTTCTCTAAGAAGGCTTTTAACCAGTTAACTCGAAAAACTCCGACTATAGATTCAAAATCAATTGTTTTTAACCCCCCTTTGTTTTCATCCTTGGACTCCGTCGGATTAAGGCTGGTGGGGAAAAAAGTCAGCACTTCCGCCCTTGACCGTCCGGAGAGTGGAGCCGGAACCGGAAGCGACCTGACAGTGGAGGTCTGCACCGGAAGCGACCTGACAGTGGAGGTCTGCAGCCAGGTGCCTCTCCCTTAAGTAACCCTTTTACCAAATACGTTTTTATGGAGGACTACTTTATACTTGTGGTTTGGTAAAAATAAAATTAAAAAAATAACTCCTGCTCTTTAGTAAAATATTTGGTTTGGCTCCTCACCTGTATATACAGTATTTCTAATAGTTTTATTTTGATATTTTCACTTCCGACTCTCATCCAATCAGCGGGCTCCCAGCCTCAGCTGTAGCCAATCAGATTCGCCGCGGCGGTATTTGAACGTCGCTACGTGAGTCGTGTTGTCCTGCAGGTCCAGCTGCTGTAGATCTTCACAGGTTCTGGTTCTGGTTCTGAGTCCTTCTTCCTGACATGTCTGCTGTGGAGCTTCGAGCTGCGGTGAGTCAACAGCTCGTCTGTCTCTCCGTGTCCACCGTGTCTCTCCGTGTCCAACGTGTCTCTCTCGGTGCGTTGCAGCCGCTGCAGGCCGCAGAGGAGCCTCTGAAGACGGGGAAAAGCTCCGCAGCCGCTCCGAGGAGAGCTGCTCTCGGAGAGATCACCAACTTTACCGGAGCAGCGGCCATCATGAAGGTAACAGCAGCTCACCTGGACCACCGGGACCACCTGTCCTCCTAACCTGCTTCTGGGTCAAAAAACAAGCAGCAGCAGTCGATGCTCTTTTCGCCGGCGTTAATTGGCTGACTGTTACTATGGGAACCTCATTAATTAGCCAGGTGGGGGTCATGTACCGCAGAGGACTGTTTGGCCTCATGTGCACCTGAATGTTTGCATTGTTGGTTTTTTAGCTGCTCTTAAAATGGTGCAAATTTTTTTTTTAAGTATCTAAATATGTGTGGAAAATGGTTTCTATTATATTTGTTTAGAAAATAGAGCCTGGGGGGGATTGTCTCTGTAGCGCCGCCCTAGAGGTACAAGTCTGAACTGCTTGTGTGTGGGGTTTAAGCAGAGGTGGGTGGAGGACCCAAGAGTAGCACTACAATATATTTTTACTTCAGCAAAAGTAAAAAGTATTCATACAAAGTTTTTCTCTATTTAAATCATGAAACTATATACAAAAACAAATTCGCTACAACAAGGTAGTAATAAAATTGTAAAAAAAAAAAAACACACCAAAAATTTTAAATGCAACTCACCCCTATATCAACTTTTTTTTTTTAATGAAAAACTATAAAGGAGTGTCTAATATTACTGTCTACATGTCTGTTTAAGTAAAAATGTATACGTTCCCTACCAAAACCGTCACTGTGGCGCCCTCTACAGTTTAAAACTTGACACTGTACTTTAACTTGAATCGGGCATTGCTACTTTATGGCTGACGTCAGCCATCCTGTCGCTGTGGAGTATAAAACAAGCCCATAAGTTCAATACTTACATAATTCCCTCATGTCAAAAAGGAGTGGGATGAAGCATACAATCCAACCCCTTCACTGTAAATTCTCTTTTGCCGTTTATTCATGACCTTTAATAAAATTATATGGAAATTAATATATAATTGTTTACATAAGGAGTCATATTATCTTATCTGCTCAGGACAAGCCAGTGTCCCCAGCTTCAAGAAATGCGTTTATTTTTTATTTTTTATATCCATTCGTCATACTTATTAAGGATGTAAGAAAATATCGATACACCGATTATATTGCGACGTGTTATTTCCAGGTATTGAATCGATATTTAAAAAAAAAACTTCTTTTATAGGTTTTTCATGGAGCTATTATTAATTGCATTAATTTTTATAGTAAATATAAAAGTATAACTGGTAGTTTGTGGGTATTTTTCAACTTCATTGCAGTGGATCAGCTAGATCTAGTAATAAATCTGGATGTGTTAAAGTATGAAACCGGTTGGAGTGTTTAGAATGATGGGACAGTTTTTCTACAGTTAAATTCAGTAAAAAATAAAAAAAAAATAGATAGATGGATAGTCTTGTAGTGTTGCAATATCACGATACACATCGTATCACCAGATTTTTACCAATCCACATCCTTAATACTTGATTATTACCCAGTCTTGATGATCAAGACAGCTTTTTTTTTTTTAAGACTTATAGCAAGAGAGAATAATTTCCTTGTTTTTTTTTTTTGTACGTGGACATTACTTCAGCTCCATACCTAAACGGATCCACAGCTTCACTCCACGCAGAAATGCAAAAGCATTTTCTAATATTGCTCCTATTGACAACTTTCAAGTAGGTTATAATTCTGTTCCTTTAAAGAGAACCTACTCTGGATATTTTCAGGTAATTATTTCTGCTCTGTATAGAATTTGGACTGTAATGTATTCAACAAAATCAATAAGTTGTAATATTACGTACTGTAACAAAAATTTAACTTGTATGATCCTTATAACCTGCATTGTGAATTATGCTTAAGTATAAAGTGAATGTAATGCTTTTTATAATTATTACCCCATACTTCAGCATAATGACTCAAAGAAGGTGAAATAGAATATGCTGTCATGCACTATCCAATACTTGCTTAACCTTTAGTATTGCAATACTTTTTGTTATTGTAGAGTGAATGTATTTTATTCCAACTAGGTCTCTGATCAATTAATACCCCTAAAAATCTATATTCATTAACTCTTTAAATATCCACACCATTATTGAATCTTTACATTTATACTTGGTCATCTGTTTCCAAATAACATAAATTTAGTTTAATTCAATTTTAATAGTAATTTGTTTTCATGACTTACAAAATACCAAATTCAGGCAGGAAAAAAAATCATTTTATTTATAAATGAAGCCTGTAAAACTAATACGTAAAGTAGGTAATGTGTATAAAGGCTGTTTTAACAGGTAAAGTTGTTCCCATGACAACATGTAGTGTTTGCTGTATCTCCTTGATCTCCAAATGGAGAACAGGAGCAGCAGAGGAAAATAAACAGAACTACAAAGCTTGTGTAGAAACAGGAGGTCTCACTCAAACATAAACGGTTTGGTCCTATTTTGGTTAAAGCTGGTTTGTTCCTCATTCAGTGAAGTTACTCAGTGGGTTGAGAAACTTGACTCGAGCAATAGTAGTTATACTTCATCATAATAAAGAAAAAAGTGTGGTCTAGTTAAACTGCTCCAAAAAATACAAAGTTAGTCAAATGTAAATAGTTACTACCTGCCTCTGGGTTTAAGGAAGTTCTGACTCCTTCAGCTAAAAGCACAAAGTCCTCCTTAAATAAGGTCCAGATTAAAACCTCGACTGGATCCTCCACAATGTCTGAGTGGAATGAAATCCTTCCAGGAGGAATCCAGGTCTGAATGCTGGGGCCACAAGGAGCCTGGAGCAGCTGGTTCCAGGTTATTCCAGGTAACATGTCCAGCCTATAATCCAGGTCCAGTCCTACAGCTCTGATGTCTCCACAGAGGACAGGGGCATCAAAGAAGTCCTCCAAACCGTCCTGCTCCCACAAACCCAAACCGCTCCAGGAGGCCGCCGCCGCCCCGGCGGCCGCGGATCCGCTCCCAGCTCTTCCAGAGGACCCGGCCGACGCGTCCATGCAGGAGGAGCGGGAGCTGTGTCGGGCGTTCTCCGAGACGTTGCTGCCGCCGGTGATGGACGTGGATGAGCGGGACGCAGAGGAGCCTCAGCTCTGCTCTCAATACGTCAAAGATATCTACGCCTACCTGCACCTCCTGGAGGTAACGCCCCTCTCTCCCGCTCCGCCTCGGCTGCTCCGCCTCTGACCTCTGACCCGGGCGTGTCTCCTCAGGTGCAGCAGGCCGTCCAGGCCGACTACCTGAAGGGCTCTGAGATCACGGCGGCCATGAGGACGATCCTCATCGACTGGCTGATCCAGGTCCACTCCCGCTTCCAGCTGCTGCAGGAGACCCTGTACCTCACCGTGGCCGTCCTGGACCGCTTCCTGCAGGTGAGCCCGGCCAGAACCTCCTCCTTATGGGCCCGGCCGGAGCCTCCTCCTTATGGGCCCGGCCGGAGCCTCCTCCTTATGGGCCCGGCCGGAGCCTCCTCCTTATGGGCCCGGCCGGAGCCTCCTCCTTATGGGCCCGGCCGGAGCCTCCTCCTTATGGGCCCGGCCGGAGCCTCCTCCTTATGGGCTGCCGTCTGTAAACTTAGTCATTAGTTATAGCAATCATTTGGGTTATTTAGGCTGTCATAAGGGGGGAGGAAAATGGGGGTTCTTTATTCTGTCACATTTTTCAGTTTTTAAACCTAAATATTTAGCTAGCAAGCTTAATAATAATCCATTTTATTTGAAGTGCCTTTCTGAACCCTCAAGGACAACACAATAAATACTTGTACTTAAAAACATTTGGACATAAAATCAAAGTGAGCAGGCTGTTATAAACAGGTATGTTTTGATCCTGCATTTGAATAAAGAGAGAATCGATACTATGG
The DNA here is from genome assembly GCA_963556495.2 of Valencia hispanica. Taxonomy (NCBI): domain Eukaryota; kingdom Metazoa; phylum Chordata; class Actinopteri; order Cyprinodontiformes; family Valenciidae; genus Valencia; species Valencia hispanica. The sequence goes on from OY747701.1 coordinate 59,974,298, forward strand.
AGGTCAGCAGGGAGAGAGTTCCAGAGTTTGGGAACTGAAGGCTCTGCTCCTCATGATGACGAGACGAAAAGGGGGTATGGAGAGCCAAACAGGACCGGAGAGAGCGAGAGGGGGTGTAGGCATGGAGGATTTGAGAGGGTAGGGAGGAGCCACGTTATGGAGGGATTTGAAGGTATAAAGGTGGAGTTTGAATTGGATTCTGAATTTGATTGGTAACCAATGGAGCTTCTGGAGAACGGGGGTGATGTGGTAAAGTGGGGTTCTGGAAATGATCCAGGTTGAGGGGACCAGACTGTGAACAAGGATGGAGGTGGAGTGGACGGTGAGGGAGGGGCGAAGATGATTGATGTTGCGTAAATGAAAATGAGCAGATCGAGTAGTATTACTGATGTGAGCTTGAAATGATAATGAGCTGTCGAGGATGACAGAGACTCTTTACCTGAGGGGAGGGGGAGACGGAGGATGAGTCGATGGACAAAGTGAAATTTGGAGCTTTAGAAAGAGCAGGTTTGGAGCCAAAAAGGAGTAATTCTGTAAAGTAAACCCTTTTTTTGATTTCAGACAGACCGGAGGTGAGGGAGAAGAGTGGAAGAGAGACGTCGGGTTTACTAGACAAATAGAGCTGGGTGTCATCTGCGACGCAATGAAAGTTATTATTAAATTTACGGAAAATATTGCCAAGGGGTAGGTGATTAAGAGAAGGGGGCCGAGTACAGAACCCTGAGGTGCCCCGGAAGAAATGGGGGAGGGCTGGGATTTAAAGGATTTGAGTTGGATGAACTGAGGCCGGCGGAGGGGGGTGGAGGTGACGTCGAGGGCGGAAAGCATATGGAGGACGATGGTTTGTGACATGGTGTCAAAGGTCGCACTTAAATCAAGGAGGATGAGAACGGTGACGAGTCCAGAACCGGCTGGAATCAAAGGGTCATTTGTGATTTTTAATAAAAGTTTCTGTGCTGTGAGGGACGGAAACCTGATTTTAAAAGGGATCAAAAAGATTATTTTGATTAAGGTGGTGCTGAAGTTGAGAGGCGACTATTTTAAAGAGCTGGTCCTCCATGTTGGCTCTAACTGACCGACTGTTTCTCCCCCAGCGTAGCCGCCATGTTCCTCATATCCAGATTTATCGGGGTTTTCTCCACCTTTAAACCTTCCTTCGTCCTGGCAGAAAGACTCGAAGCTCGCTAAACTCACCGCCATTTTTCTTCTCCTTGTGTGGTTTGGTGACGTAAATATTTAGCTTCAAACTAAACATTTTATCTAACTTTAGTATTAAGTTTGCATTAAATATTTAGTTGATTAGCTAAATGTTCTTGCTAGCAAGCTAAACTGGTTAGCTACATATTTGGTTATAAAGTCACATTTATAAATGAAAAAATAACCTGGATGCAAATATTACTTTAAAAAATGACCATTTATTTATCTTTTGACCAAATAACCCAAATAATTGCTGTTTCCTTCTGACTGTAACTTTCCACACGGCTCTCCTCTGGCTGCGTTAGCCGGATCTAACCCTCTGCCGGCGCCCCGCAGGTCCAGCCGGTGTCCCGGAGGAAGCTGCAGCTGGTCGGGGTCACCGCCATGCTGGTGGCCTGTAAGTATGAGGAGATGTACTGTCCAGAGGTGGGAGACTTCGCCTACATCACGGACGACGCCTTCACCAAGGCCCAGATCCTGGAGATGGAGCAGCTGGTCCTGAAGAGGCTCCGCTTCCAGCTGGGACGGCCGCTGCCGTTGCACTTCCTCCGCCGAGCCTCCAAGGTGGCCAACGTGAGTCTGAAGCCTTAGGACGGACGAGGTTCTGGGGGGGAAACTCCTGATCCGTCCCTCGGTTCCAGACCAGGTGTGGATCCAAAGTCCTGCGGGTTCCCCGGAGGTCTGGTGTGCTTGGAAGTGAGCCGTGGTGCCGGATCAGGAGTTCTCCAGAGCTCCGGGCTGAGTTCTGGTCTGGACCTGACTGGTTCTGTGTCTCAGGCTGACTTAGAGAAACACACCCTGGCCAAGTACCTGATGGAGCTGACCCTCCTGGACTACCAGATGGTCCACTATCGGCCCTCTGAGGTGGCCGCCGCCTCCCTGTGTCTCTCCCAGCTGCTGGTGGACGGGCTGCCATGGGTGAGTTGTCCTTCGTGTCCCGCTCTCTGCTGCTGCTGCTGCTGCTGCGTCTGAAGACTCCTCCTCTTCCTCAGTCGCCCACGCAGCAGCACTACTCCGCCTACGACGAGGCCCACCTGAAGCCCATCATGCAGCACCTGGCCAAGAACGTGGTGATGGTGAACGAGGGGAGGACCAAGTTCCAGGTGAGTCTGGAGGCGAGGCGTCCGGCCTTCTGGTGACTGACTGTGAGTGTGTCTCTGTCCCTGACGTGAGGACGGACTGTGTGTGTGTCTCTGTCCCTGACGTGAGGACGGACTGTGTGTGTGTCTCTGTCCCTGACGTGAGGACGGACTGTAAGTGTCTCTGTCCCTGCAGGCCGTGAGGAAGAAATACTCCAGCAGCAAACTGATGAAGATCAGCCTCCTTCCTCAGCTGAGCTCCTCCATCATCCAGAAGCTGGCAGCTCCTCTCATCAAGGAGTCCTGACACCTGGAACGTCTTCCTGGACTCTTAACTTTGCACTTTAGTTTTGGATTTGTTCTGTCGTTTTGGAGCTTTTATTAAATTATTTTTTTTTTTTTTTAATCCAAGTTTTGTGCTTCCCTCAGAATCTCCTCAGTGCGCCTCTTGCATTGTGATCATGAAGCTCGTCTGTGAGCAGCTTCTGTGGAACCAAGACGAGCTCTGTAATAACAGACTGTTCTCATGTTCTGCTGCTTTTTAAGCCTTTTTGAATCTAAATCATCAACATGCTGGGTTTATTTTCTGTTCGTAAAATGAAATAAAACCTGTTCAAATAAACAAGAGTTTGACTTTTTTTTTTCTTCGCAGCTTTAAGTCCTGGATGTGGTTCAGCCAAGACCAGGTTCTTTGGCACAAGAGTAAGAAGTAGTGCTATTAACATGAATGTGTGACAAATGGAAATCTAAGGCTGGGTTTCTGGTAGGGATGTACGAAGATATCGATATTCAAATAAATCGAGATATTTTAAGTCAAAGCAATGCATCAGGTGTTTTGTTTAGAATTTGAATGGAACCATTAATGACGGTAATTTCTAGCAAGTGATTGGTAATTGTTGGCTTTCTTTTTTTCACCTTCTTGGTTCCAGTGGATCAACTAGATCTAGTAATAAAATTGGATGTGTCAAAGTTTGAAACGGGTTGGAGTGTTTAGAATGGTGAGAAGGTTAAATTCAGTTTTAAAAATCCCTATATAGTCTCCCCTGTATTGTGATGCGTATCGTATCACCAGCTTTTTACCAATACACATCCCTAGTTTCTGGCATCACTGTAGTCTTTGACCCTAGGCTGCTGACCTCTGACCTTAAGATCAGAACTGCCAAATAAAAAGAAGCAGAATTTCAGGTCATCTTCACGCCTGATTGTAGCTTTGGTGCCTTAAGGACCAAAATTGCAACTTTTATTTTATTTTTTTTAAGCTGCAGTGGTTCGCCTTCGCACTCAACATTATCAAATAAGTGGATGCTTTTGAGCAACACGTTTACCCCCTCGCCTGTGGCGGCGCAGTTTTAGGATCGCTCTGTTTTTGGCAAATGTGCAAGAAATTGTTCTAGCATGAGCGAGGTAGAGTTGTTGCACGGTTCATTTTGTTGTATTTACCCAGAATGCCCTGGGCGGACCAGAGTTCGCTTAATTTTTTTGGTCCGCGTCAGAGTTCTATATTGCATTCAGACTTCGCCAAACGAACTAGAGTTTGATTAAAGTGGACTAAACACAGCTGGTGTGAATGCGCCCAGGTACAGCAGTTACAAGGCAAATTGGTGTCGACTAATGCAACAAAAATTAAAAGCTCAGACAACTTATTAGTGGTGGGCGGATCGATTCCAACTATCGATACCAAGTCTGTATCGGAGCGACACTAGCCTAGTGAGATCGACTCTTTACTTCAAGTTCCGTTCTTGTTTGCGATGCTGCGGTTTTGGCAAAGAGGAAACCGCGAAGTCGCCAGACTCGCCGCTCCTGTCAGTGCAGAGCAGGAACACACATGCTCCCCCTCCCACCTTGTGTTTACATGTTGCACCGTTACGTCACTTAGACGCAGAACTAATTAGTTTTTTTTTATTTGTTTGCTGGTTTGCATGCACTTATTAAGTTTGAGAAATTTGATAAAAGCATTTTCTATTTAATTATAAACTTTGTCCTAATTCTGTCCTGGGTTTTAACTATTAAATAAAGGAAACATCACTAAAAAACACTTAATGTCATGTAAATCAATTGAGATTTAGCAATTTAATGACTCATTCACCTTATTTATTGAAAAGTATCGGTATCGCACACCACAACTTTTGATCTAATTTTTCCCGGTCTTTTCATTTGCTCTAAGTCTTGAGAAATTCAATATTTCATAACTTTTCTTTATGCTTTTTTCTCCCCAACATACATTCGTCTCATTTTCCTTCCCAGCCCTGATCTTTAACCCCAACATTTTAGCTTGCAGCATTAAAAAGTAAATTCCGACCCACTGAACACTCAAAGACCCTAAGTTTCATATTTCAGTCTTTTTATATTTACAGTCGTGCTCTGAGACTTTTTACTGAATAATCTGAGCACAAACGTGCACATTCTGAATAGAAGTGGGCTGAGAAAGAAGCCCTGAGGAACTCCTTGTGATTCGTTTTGGCTCAAATGTTTTACTGGTAAATAAAAAGTAGTTACTGACTAATTTTGCACCATCCAAGCCTTTTAGGGCAGAATTTCAGGCAATTAACAGTTTCTTGTAGAAACTGTTAATTAGTTGATCTGTTTATTAAATCTGACCAATAAAGACACACAGTCAGTTTAATACTAAAATAGTCTTTATTTTCTATGTAAAGCTGACAGGCTCCATTTGTGCTCGTCGCCGGGTTCGAGGTTCTTGTTCAGCTGAATCGGACTCGACGCATTGAGCCCACGGTGCTGTTCTGGCTGCCCCAGTCATTGAAGTTGTTGTAGTCTCGTTTCTCCAGGACGTAGTGGGCCCCCCTGTAGTTGGGCTCCTGGTAGACCACCCAGCTGTAACGGCAGAACGTTGGTCCCATCAGTCGGGGATTAAAGGTGCAGAGCAGAGCGTGCTTCCGTGGAAGCAAACTAAATGTTTAGTGCTAAATATTTAGATATAAACTGATATTTATTAATGCATGAATAACATGGTGAAAATGGTGAACTCCTGCTTTCTTAGGCTAAAAACTTAATTTCTGACTAATTTTCCAAACAGCACCCCATAGAGAACATCTAAAACAGCCATGAATGCAGGGGACCAGGGCCCAGAAATGCTGCGTTGGGGCGACGTTACTGGACAGCTTCGCTTCACCAGATTGAACAAAATAAAGATAAATACAGAAAGCAAATACGATAATTACAAAGAGGTGCAAAAGAGTCAGGATTTATGAAAACAGATTTTAAACTATATCTTTAAAATAACAGAAATCCCCCCTGATTTAAAGGGTTAAATGTGAGCCTTGATCAGCTGACCTAAAGAACCTGCTAGGACTATGCAAGTGAAGCGAGTTCAGACCTCCAGACTGTACCTGACGGGACGGTAAACTTACGCTCCGCCGAGGACGCGGATGGACGCCACTCTGTTGAGGTTATAGCGGCTCAGCAGGTTGGGAATGTCATCTTGGATCTCCATCTTCTTTCCAGAGAAGCCGGCTCGCTCGAATAGCTGAGCTCTGGGAGGGTTGTTGTCCTGAGAAGCAGAGAACCCGCAGATCAGTGAGCCAGCTACCAGGTTTTACCAGCTGACAGCTCTTTAGTTCACTCATCAGATCAATTCCAGCATGTGAGGACTCTGATCCCCTCCCCAGAAGGAGGAGGTTCTACTGGCTGAAGGAGGAGGTTCTACTGGCTGGAGGAGGAGGTTCTACTGGCTGGAGGAGGGGGTTCTACTGGCTGGAGGAGGGGGTTCTACAGGCTGGAGGAGGGGGTTCTACTGGCTGAAGGAGGAGGTTCTACTGGCTGGAGGAGGGGGTTCTACTGGCTGGAGGAGGGGGTTCTACAGGCTGAAGGAGGGGGTTCTACAGGCTGAAGGAGGTTCTACGTACTGGAGATGGAGCTTCTACTGGCTGGAGGAGGGGGTTCTACTGGCTGATGGAGGAGGTTCGAGGTACTGGAGGAGGGGGTTCTACTGGCTGGAGGAGGAGGTTCTACTGGCTGGAGGAGGGGGTTCTACAGGCTGAAGGAGGTTCTACGTACTGGAGATGGAGCTTCTACTGGCTGGAGGAGGGGGTTCTACTGGCTGGAGGAGGAGGTTCTACTGGCTGAAGGAGGAGGTTCTACTGGCTGAAGGAGGAGGTTCTACTGACTGAAGGAGGAGGTTCTACTGACTGGAGGAGGAGGTTCTACTGGCTGGAGGAGGAGGTTCTACTGGCTGAAGGAGGAGGTTCTACTGGCTGGAGGAGGGGGTTCTACTGGCTGGAGGAGGGGGTTCTACAGGCTGAAGGAGGGGGTTCTACAGGCTGAAGGAGGTTCTACGTACTGGAGATGGAGCTTCTACTGGCTGGAGGAGGGGGTTCTACTGGCTGATGGAGGAGGTTCGAGGTACTGGAGGAGGGGGTTCTACTGGCTGGAGGAGGAGGTTCTACTGGCTGGAGGAGGGGGTTCTACAGGCTGAAGGAGGTTCTACGTACTGGAGATGGAGCTTCTACTGGCTGGAGGAGGGGGTTCTACTGGCTGGAGGAGGAGGTTCTACTGGCTGAAGGAGGAGGTTCTACTGGCTGAAGGAGGAGGTTCTACTGGCTGAAGGAGGGGGTTCTACTGGCTGAAGGAGGAGGTTCTACTGGCTGAAGGAGGAGGTTCTACTGACTGAAGGAGGGGGTTCTACTGGCTGGAGGAGGAGGTTCTACTGGCTGGAGGAGGGGGTTCTACTGGCTGGAGGAGGGGGTTCTACTGCCTGGAGGAGGAGGTTCTACTGGCTGGAGGAGGGGGTTCTACAGGCTGAAGGAGGTTCTACGTACTGGAGATGGAGCTTCTACTGGCTGGAGGAGGGGGTTCTACTGGCTGATGGAGGAGGTTCTACTGGCTGATGGAGCAGGTTCTACTGGCTGAAGGAGGAGGTTCTACGTACTGGAGATGGAGCTTCTACTGGCTGGAGGAGGAGGTTCTACTGGCTGAAGGAGGAGGTTCTACTGGCTGAAGGAGGAGGTTCTACTGGCTGAAGGAGGAGGTTCTACTGGCTGGAGGAGGAGGTTCTACTGACTGAAGGAGGAGGTTCTACTGGCTGGAGGAGGAGGTTCTACTGGCTGGAGGAGGGGGTTCTACTGGCTGGAGGAGGAGGTTCTACTGGCTGAAGGAGGAGGTTCTACTGGCTGGAGGAGGAGGTTCTACTGGCTGAAGGAGGAGGTTCTACTGGCTGAAGGAGGAGGTTCTACTGGCTGGAGGAGGAGGTTCTACTGGCTGGAGGAGGAGGTTCTACAGGCTGAAGGAGGAGGTTCTACTGACTGGAGGAGGAGGATCTACTGGCTGGAGGAGGAGGTTCTACTGACTGAAGGAGGAGCTTCTACTGGCTGAAGGAGGAGGTTCTACGGGCTGAAGGAGGAGGTTCTACAGGCTGGAGGAGGAGGTTCTACTGACTGAAGGAGGAGGTTCTACTGACTGAAGGAGGAGGTTCTACTGGCTGAACGAGGAGGTTCTACTGGCTGAAGGAGGAGGTTCTACTGGCTGAAGGATGAGGTTCTACTGGCTGGAGGAGGAGGTTCTACAGGCTGAAGGAGGAGCTTCTACAGGCTGAAGGAGGAGGTTCTACAGGCTGAAGGAGGAGGTTCTACTGGCTGAAGGAGGTTCTACGTACTGGAGATGGAGCTTCTACTGGCTGGAGGAGGGGGTTCTACTGGCTGATGGAGGAGGTTCGAGGTACTGGAGGAGGGGGTTCTACTGGCTGGAGGAGGAGGTTCTACTGGCTGGAGGAGGGGGTTCTACAGGCTGAAGGAGGTTCTACGTACTGGAGATGGAGCTTCTACTGGCTGGAGGAGGGGGTTCTACTGGCTGGAGGAGGAGGTTCTACTGGCTGAAGGAGGAGGTTCTACTGGCTGAAGGAGGAGGTTCTACTGGCTGAAGGAGGGGGTTCTACTGGCTGAAGGAGGAGGTTCTACTGGCTGAAGGAGGAGGTTCTACTGACTGAAGGAGGGGGTTCTACTGGCTGGAGGAGGAGGTTCTACTGGCTGGAGGAGGGGGTTCTACTGGCTGGAGGAGGGGGTTCTACTGCCTGGAGGAGGAGGTTCTACTGGCTGGAGGAGGGGGTTCTACAGGCTGAAGGAGGTTCTACGTACTGGAGATGGAGCTTCTACTGGCTGGAGGAGGGGGTTCTACTGGCTGATGGAGGAGGTTCTACTGGCTGATGGAGCAGGTTCTACTGGCTGAAGGAGGAGGTTCTACGTACTGGAGATGGAGCTTCTACTGGCTGGAGGAGGAGGTTCTACTGGCTGAAGGAGGAGGTTCTACTGGCTGAAGGAGGAGGTTCTACTGGCTGAAGGAGGAGGTTCTACTGGCTGGAGGAGGAGGTTCTACTGACTGAAGGAGGAGGTTCTACTGGCTGGAGGAGGAGGTTCTACTGGCTGGAGGAGGGGGTTGTGCTTGTTGAATGAGGAGGTTCTACTGACTGAAAGAGGAGGGTCTACAGGCTGAAGGAGGAGGTTCTACAGGCTGGAGGAGAAGGTTCTACTGACTGAAGGAGGAGGTTCTACAGGCTGGAGGAGGAGGTTCTACAGGCTGAAGGAGGAGGTTCTACAGGCTGAAGGAGATTTTACAGGCTGAAGGAGGAGGTTCTACTGGCTGGAGGAGGAGGTTCTACTGACTGAAAGAGGAGGTTGTGCTTGTTGAATGAGGAGGTTCTACAGGTTGCTGGATCATGAGGCAGACCCAGTTTACTCCATGTACCGTATCATTTCCCGCCTCCTGCCTGGTTATTTCCTGTCGGTGGTTCTCACCTGTTTGATGGAACGGACCGAGGAGACGTGGTCCACCTGAGCGCACCACTTATCGTAGCAGTTGTACTCCCCCCTCTCGGACATGTCCCACAGGTACTGACGGCCCCGGTAGTTCTCCTGCTCGAAACCGACCCATCTGGTAGAAAAGGTCAGAGGAGAGAAGATAATAATAAATGTGTTCATCGGTTCTGCTGCTCTTCCGCTTTACTTTCTTTTTTAAAACTGATCACAAGAAAGTTCTGGTTCTCTGATCTTGATTCTGCTGATGGAGAAAAATTTAACTCCAAATGATCCAAACTTTAACCTTCAATGAAGTTTCATATATAAACCAATGTTTTTAGGGGATGGCTCCAGTTTCATTGTCATGGTCTGTGGTTCTTTATTGTGTTAAGCTTTGAGTGAGCTTTCCACAATTTTCTCACTGTATGCAGAAATCTTCTCTAAATTACCAGATCCAGATGGTTCATCCTAACGTCTCAGTTTGTGCTTTAAGCTCTGAGACCTCATGGAAGCAGCTAGTCCCCTGGCTCGGCTAAACGGACTCTAAAGGCGAACTTACGCTCCGCTGTCCACCTGGACAGAGTTGCATCTGTCTGGGAAGTTCTTGTCACTGATCCTGGGACAGTCGGAGTTCAGGTCCAGTCGTCTGCCAGCGAAGTTTCGCTGCTCGAAAAGGGTCACCTGGAAGCAGAGAAGAAGGTCAGCGGGGAAAGATCAGAGCCTCCACAGAGAGTGGGTTTCATCTCAGATCAATAACCGTCACAGACAACATCTCTCGTTTCTTTTGGGCTTCCTTCCAAGCAGCCAGAATGTTCTGGCTCATCTGAACGGGTCTGAATCTCAACTAGTTTTTCATTGAAAAGCCTTTCGGAAGTAAATAGCGTCCGTCTGAAAATGTGCTAGAGGTGAAACAAAACGAAAACCTGCAGAACTGGACCACTTTCAAAGTTTACAGCGAACTCTGGATGAGAACCATCCAATCAGAACCAGCAGGAGCCTCCAGCAGCTGTTTTAATACGCTGCAACGACTGGAGAGTGCCCTCTGCTGGGCAAAGAGGGAGTTTGCAGGAACCTGCAGGTTTTGTTCGGTCAAGTTTTAACCTTTGACCTCTGCTTTTAAGGCAAGGCAGTTTTATTTGTATAGCAACACTTTCAACAACAAGGTAAGTCAAGGTGCTTTACATGATTAAGGGGTAAAATAAAAATGGCAGTAAAACACAGACAAAGGATATAATGTAAAAACAGCAATAAAACAAGAAAAATACACAAAACATGATACATGAAAGCATGACTCAAAATCAGCTCTAAACAGAAACGTTTTTAGTCGTGATTTAAAAGAACTCAGTGTTTCAGCAGCTTTGCAGTTTTCTGGAAGTTTGTTCCAGATTAGAGGAGCATAGAAACTGAAAGCTGCTTCTCCATGTTTGGTTCTGATTCTGCTTCTAGGGATACTCTGGCCTGTTGGAGAAATCTCCACAACTGACGGAGGAACAGCAGGGTCCAATTGGTTCTGACCCGCACACCTTCACACACCTGCAGAGAGACTTCATCCATCTTGAAAACCTTAAAACTAAAAAAAAAAAAAAAACTGTCTAATAAATTAATGTATTCCCTCTAAATGTTCCGGTTTCTCTGTGACCAGGCGGCTTAGTCGGGTTCTACATGTTGGGCAGTCGCCCCAGTTTACAAGCAGGTCAAGTTATTTTTTTCTGCCGGGCTGCGCCTTGGATTTCCTCATGTTTTGAACCGAAAATCTAAATTATGTGACGAGAATCATGCATTGATTCAGTTTGACTAAATAATGTCTGAGCTGCAGACGAGCCCGTCGTAGACATCCTGGCTGAACGATGGATGTTTCCTGGTAGTCGGGACGAAGGCTGGACTCACCCTCCCAGTGGACCCGTAGAAGGCACGTTGGAGCACAGACCCCAGTTTGCTGCAGATAATCAAACCAGGAAATCAGTTTTTAGTCATAAAAAAAACAAAAAACAGCCTGATATTAAACTCTGTCTTCAAACTGAAGGTTTGAAACTCTAAAACATCCTGTTTTTATGTGTTTTCAGTGTTTGTCTCTAAACTCTGAGTGCGTCCTACGACCATCATCACTCTCCGGGTGGTTTGGTGAAACTGGGTGTTGGAGGTCTCACACCAGCATGGAGGAGGGTCCCACCCCCACAGGGGGCCCGGCCCTCTAAAACGTACCTGGTTGGTTGGGCTAATCCTGGGACCTTAGTGAAGATGTTCATGTCAGCTCTGCGGGGCAGCGAGAAAGCGCCTTAAATATGGCGAGTCGAGGCAGCAGAGAGCTACCAGAATGCTCAGAGGGTTTCTGCTGCAGCTGCCGGGGCCCTCAGGGGGCCATTCATATGCTAAACATACACTCATGTCACCCACCCTGTCACAGGACGCACATTGGTGAATGAAACATACAGAGAGGGTGAATGCAGAAACACGACGATCACGGCTCCGGCACACAGAGTGCAGCGCCCACAGTTTCAGATTTGAACATCTCAGCATTTTCTCTGCAACAAAGCAGCGCTGCGGGGCCCCGCTCCTGTGTTCAGGAAGGCTGGAGAGCCTCCAGAGGACGTCCTGCCTGACCGTACAGGTCACAGCTCAACCTTCGGATGTTTTTACCTAAACTGTAATCATACAGAAGCAGGTGGCGTTGAGTCCTGCGTTCGCAGCACAAGCCAGAGCGGTGCTAAGCTGTGAGGGCTGTTCCAAGGCTCCTTGCAGTTTTATTTTTTTTATTATTTTCTGGTGACAGGGTAAGCCGTATTGCGTCATTTCCTGTTGTCACTGCTGTGGTCCGTGGAGCTGTTTTGGTGTTCAAACGCTCTTGAATTGATCTTATTTTCTCTGTGCTGAGGCTTTTCTAAGTTATTTTAACACACAATCACACTAAAACACACATTTTGTGGTGGTGTACTTTACGTTTTGGGAACTCCTCGTGTTTCACACAGTTTTTCTTTGGGTGGAAGGTCTCGCTAGCTCAGTTAGCTTAGCTTCATTGCGGCTATGGCTACTCTTCTTTCTCCTGTCTCTAACTCTTCTCTTCTCTCTTGCTCTCTCTGTCAGATGTTTAGTTACTTCCCTGCCTCCTTTAGTGATAATGGTAACTGTAATAAATGTAATATGTTTGTAGCTTTGGAGGCGAGGGTATCAGAATTAGATGCACGGCTCCGCGCTGTTGAAAAACCAGCAGATAGCCGAAGCCCATTAGCCAGCGCGGAGCCAACAAGGATAGAACCCCCTAGCTGTCCTCCGGTAGAGCCCGCGCAGCCGGGACATCTAGGCGGCTGGGTGACTGTACGTAGGAAGCATAGTTCTAGGACCCAGCCCCCGGGCCACCACCAACCGGTCCGCGTTTCTAACAGATTTTCCCCGCTCAGCGACACACCCGCTGAGAAGCCGGCCCTGGTAATTGGCAGCTCCATAGTCAGAAACATGGCATTAGAGACACCATTGACCATAGTCAAATGTTTGCCAGGGGCCAGAACGGGCGACATCAAATCCTACCTGAAACTGCTGGCTAAAGATAAGCGTAAATACAGTAAGATTGTTATTCACGCTGGCGGTAATGACACCCGGTTACGCCAATCGGAGGTCACTAAAATTAGTGTCACTTCGGTGTGTAAGTTTGCCAAAACAATGTCAGACTCGGTAATCTTTTCTGGTCCCCTGCCTGATCGGACCAGTGACGACATGTTTAGCCGCATGCTGTCATTCCATCAATGGTTGTCTGGGTGGTGTCCTGCAAACGATGTGGGCTACATTGATAACTGGAGAACTTTTTGGGGAAAACCTGGTCTGATCCGGAGAGACGGCATCCATCCCACTTTGGATGGAGCAGCTCTTCTTTCTAGGAATATGGCCGAATTTATTAATCCTCCAAAACACTGACAACCCAGGGTCCAGACCAGGAAGCAGAGTCGTAGTTTAACCCACCTCTCTGCTGCTTCTGTACTGTTACCCCCCCATTACTCTATAGAAACAGTGTCTTGCCCACGGCCAAAATTAAATGGATTAAAAGTTAAGCCAACAAAAGCAAATTATGGAAATCTCATAAAAATAAATACAACTTTGACTGAAAATAAATCTATTAAATGTGGTTTATTAAACATAAGATCTCTCTCCTCAAAGACTTTGTTAGTAAATGACTTGATTGGTGATAATCACATTGATTTCCTTTGTCTCACAGAAACCTGGTTGCAGCAGGAGGATTATGTCAGTATAAATGAGTCAACTCCTTCCAGTCATTTAAATTTTCACATTCCTAGAAATACTGGGCGAAGGGGAGGAGTTGCAGCCATTTTCCGTTCTGATTTACTAATTAGTCCCAGACCAATTGATAGCTACAGTTCTTTTGAGCATCTAACCCTTAATTTTCCTCATCCAAGTTGCAAAACATTAAGACCATTTTTGTTTGTGGTTTTGTATCGTCCACCAGGCCCTTACTCTCAATTCTTGGATCAGATCTCACATTTTTTATCTGATATAGTATTAAATACTGATAGGGTTATTATAGTGGGGGACTTCAATATTCATGTGGATACTGAAAGTGATAGCCTAAATGCAGCCTTTAATGCTATTTTAGACTCAATTGGCTTTACTCAAAAAGTACAGGGATCGACCCACTCAGGTAAACACACTTTGGACCTTGTACTGACATACGGTATTGAGTGTGAGGAAATAACAGTCCACCCACATAACCCGGTCCTGTCTGACCACTTCTTGATAACTTTTGAATTTACTTTAACTGACCATCTTAAATCTGAAAGAAAATTTCATTATAGTAGAACTTTATCAGACAATGCTGTAACAATTTTTAAAGAATCTGTACCATTCTTACTTTCCTCAGTGTCTCAGAGTAACACAGTGGATGGCAGCAATTCTATCTCTAACCCTTCAGAAATTGATGGTCTGGTTCACAGCGTTACGTCCTCATTGCGTTTGGCATTAGATAGTGTAGCCCCCTTAAAAAAGAAAGTGGCTAGCCATAGGAGGCTGACTCCTTGGTTTAACGCAGAGTTGCGTACTTTAAAGCAGAATACTAGGAAGTTGGAGAGAAAATGGCGCTTTACACATCTAGAGGATTCCTATTTAACCTGGAATAACAGTCTACTGCTGTATAAAAAGACCCTTCGACAAGCTAGAACAGCATATTTATCATCATTAATAGAGGAGAATAAAAACAATCCTAGGTTTCTTTTTAGTACAGTTGCCAAACTTACACAGAGTCATAGCTCTGTTGAGCAAACTATTCCCCCGGCTCTTAGCAGTGAGGATTTTATGAGATTCTTCATAAATAAAATAAATTTTATTAAAAATAAAATCATTGGCACCCTCCCAAACATGATTACTTCTTCCTCAGTAAATGAGTCAGTATCGGAAAGAACTGTAGAACCTCAGTATTGCTTAGGCTGTTTTGATTCAGTCGAGCTTTCAGAATTATCAAAAATATTAGCCTCATCTAAATCTTCAACTTGTATTTTGGACCCAATCTCAACCAAATTATTTAAAGAAGTGTTCCATTTGGTTCCTGGCCCCATTTTGGATATGATGAATCTATCCTTAGTAAACGGATACGTACCACAGGAATTTAAAATAGCTGTAATTAAACCTTTACTCAAGAAACCTTCCCTTGATCAAGATGACTTAGTGAATTACAGACCTATATCTAACCTTCCTTTCTTATCCAAAGTCCTTGAGAAAATAGTTGCTAATCAAGTCTGTGAGCATCTAAACAGTAACGAGCTGTTTGAAGAGTTTCAGTCAGGTTTTAGAGCTCATCATAGCACTGAAACAGCACTGGTGAAGGTTACTAATGATATTCTCATGGCCTCAGATAATGGACTGGTGTCTGTTCTGGTTTTGTTAGATCTCAGTGCTGCTTTTGACACAGTCGATCATAATATTCTCTTAGAAAGGCTTGAACATGTTGCAGGGATCAAAGGAACAGCACTAGGCTGGTTTAAATCATATTTGTCTGATAGATTCCAGTTTGTTCATCTAAATGATAAGTCATCTTCACTCTCAAGGGTTACTTGTGGAGTTCCACAGGGTTCTGTCCTTGGACCAATTCTTTTCACCATATATATGCTTCCAATTGGTAGAATCATTAGACAGCATGGGATAAATTTCCACAGCTATGCCGATGATACACAACTATATTTATCCATAAATCCTGATGAACCCAGTCAGTTAGGTAGATTACAGGCATGTCTGGAAGACATAAAAGCATGGATGACCCTAAACTTTTTGCTTTTAAATTCTGACAAGACAGAAGTTGGTGTCTTTGGACCAGAAGTTCTTAAACAGAAACTGATTAGTCAATCACTTCATCTGGATGGCATTAAATTGTCCCCCAGTAATAACGTAAAGAACCTCGGCGTTATTTTTGACCAAGACTTGACATTTAAATCCCATATTAAACAGGTTTCTAGGATTTCCTTCTTTCACCTCAGGAATATTGCTAAAATTAGAAACATCCTGTCCAGGAGTGATGCTGAGAAACTAGTCCATGCATTTGTTACCTCAAGGCTGGACTACTGTAATTCTTTACTATCAGGAAGTCCACAAAATGCCATTAAAAGCCTTCAGTTGATCCAAAATGCGGCAGCAAGAGTTCTGATGAATATTAAAAAGAGAGATCACATTTCTCCTGTTTTAGCTTCCCTTCATTGGCTCCCTGTTAAATCCAGAATAGAATCTAAGATCCTCCTTCTTCCATATAAAGCCCATAATAATCAAGCTCCATCATCCATCAGAGATCTGATTGGTCCATATGTTCCTAACAGAGCACTTCGCTCTCAGACTGCAGGTTTACTTGTAGTTCCTAGGATTTCTAAAAGTAGAATGGGAGGCAGATCTCTTAGTTATCAGGCTCCTCTCCTGTGGAACCAGCTCCCAGCTTTAGTCCGTGAGGCAGACACTCTGTTTACTTTTAAGGCCAGGCTTAAAACTTTCCTTTTTGATAAAGCTTATAGTTAGAGTGGCTAAGGTCATCCTGAGCTATCTCTGTAGTTATGCTGCTATAGGCTTAGACTGCTGGAGGACAGACTTACCAATTTTCTTCACTCTGCTACTTCCTTTTCTCCTACGACTCTCCAGTTGTATTACAGTACATTCTGTTATTTCGACTGTTAACTTTGTTTTCTCTCAGTGTTTTTCTCTCCATAGAAGATACACCTGGTCTGGTATCCTGCTTGGCTGCAATGCCCTGTTGGACGGGGGGCATCGACTGGGATGATCCTCTCAGTAACTGAAGATCCACTGTGTCCTGTTATCAACTTTTTACTTTCTGTAACATAGAAAGTTCTCTTATATCGGATCTTCTGTTCCTTCTATGTTCTGCTCTGTCTTCTCAAACCCCCAGACGGTCGTGGCAGATGGCCGCTCCTACTGAGCCTGGTTCTGTTGGAGGTTTCTTCCTGTTAAAGGGGAGTTTTTCCTCTCCACTGTCGCTACATGCTTGCTCAGTATGAGGGATTGCTGAAGGATTGCTGTGGTTGGAAATCTGCCCAACCTCACGCCAATGACTGACGCAATCTGCTGGGATTCCTTAAATAGGAAACTTTTTAACTGATTGGAATGTTTGTATAATTGTATTGAAATGACTTCTTGTTAAGTGCCTTGAGATGACATCTGTTGTGAATTGGCGCTATATAAATAAACTGAATTGAATTGAATTGAATTGAATGAGGTCAGATCACGTTTAATCATTCAATGTAATGATGGTACAAAGCCCCCCCCCCCCCAACACACCGGCTCTAACCTCTGCAGCATCTGTCATCATTCTTTCTCTCACAATCCTGTTAATAATTACAAGAGACACAATACAAAACAATAAATATGAATCGTTTTTAGTTTACAGGATGGAAATAAGCCATTAACGCTGAAAGAAAGGCCAAATTTGAATAAACGTCACACCTGCCTACCTACTGGCACACATTTGTAGCTGCTGTGTCCTGTTGACCATATATGGGCTAACCAGCTGAATCTTAGTGAATGATGATTTATTGCAGTATTTCCATTAAAAGGTAGAGGTAGGTAAGTTGAGTTAAGTTAAGTTAAGTTAAGTTAAGTTAAGTTAAGTTGAGTTAAGTTGAGTTGAGTTGAGTTGAGTTGAGTTGAGTTGAGTTGAGTTGAGTTGAGTTGAGTTGAGGTAGGTAGGTAGGTAGGTAGGTAGGTAGGTAGGTAGGTAGGTAGGTAGGTAGGTAGGTAGGTAAAGTTAAGGGTTTTCGTTGTTTGTAAGTCCGAGTTATTGAAGTAAAATGAAAACTGCTGGAAACATCTCCCTCTGTGTGAGAAGGGATTCTATGAGTTTGACTCTTTCAGCTCTTTAAAACACTTGTTTTATGTTATACAGAACATGGTCCACCCAATGTCTGCAAAACAAGCCCACATCATCAGCCCTCCGCCTCCGTGCTTGACTGATATGCTCCGCTTGGTTTCATCCACCATTGTCTCCGCTGTCCAGGAGACGTTGTTGTGTCAGTTGCACCTCCGCTAACCTCAGTCCTGCTGCCATCTTGTTTCTCCTTCAACCCTTTCAGCAGCCATGCTGGTTCAGGGTCATGACCTTTAACCTTTAACCTGCTAACTGTAGAGTCTAGGATGGAGCTCTTGGGTTTATAGTCATTTCTCTGAGCTTCCCGCTCTGACCTTGGGCTGAATCTGCTGAGATGTCCACTCAGCTGTCTGAGGTGTTCTCCTCTCTGGATGATGATGGACTTCAGATGCCTTGGAGATGACCTTTCACCCTTCCCAAGTTGATGGCCAGCAGCTGTTCCTTCTCTACGGTTATTGCTGATATCTTTCTACACTGGCATCGTGTTGTTTCAGAGCAGCAAACAGATTAAACCCCTGCTTTTATAAAGGCGTTCAGGCTGATGCTGATTGATGAATCGCCTGGGTACCTCCGCAAGGGTGTACTTAGTTTTAAAC
Source organism: Valencia hispanica (assembly GCA_963556495.2). Taxonomy (NCBI): domain Eukaryota; kingdom Metazoa; phylum Chordata; class Actinopteri; order Cyprinodontiformes; family Valenciidae; genus Valencia; species Valencia hispanica. The sequence goes on from OY747701.1 coordinate 59,992,269, forward strand.
TCACAGGTTTCCTTTTTGCTTAATGATAATAAATAAGGACAGCTTTATTTGTTCAGTTGAGGTAATATTTAAAATGCTTTGAAGTGTTTATTTTGTTTGCACAAAGTACAGCAGCTATTTCCTAATGTGGTGAACCTCTTTACACATACAGCAAAAAAAACAAAAAACCTTTCCGATTCTGATTCTGATTGTTAGGAACCGGAAGGGGGTGTACTTACTTTTCCCCATTCATGCAGAGCATGGAGCCACAGTGACGTTCAGTTTGCTTACAGTGTTAAAAATCCCTCCATTCTCCCTCAGATGTGTTTGTCCAGCACATTTACTGTCACACTCCACTGCCTTCAAATGCCAGGCCATTCAGTGTGTGTGTGTGTGTGTGTGTGTGTGTGTGTGTGTGTGTTTGTCTGTGTTGGGGAGGGAGATGCATAGCAGCAAAGGTCTGTTTTGTTTTTGTTGCATTGGCAGGGGACCAGCCGGGGACCTAGAAGCTTCAGGGCGTTTCCTGCATCCTGGAGGCGGCCGAGACGAATGCAGCAGGTCAGACGTCCGTGTGGTTCCCAGTCAGGCGGCGGCGGCTGAGAACGGAGACAGACTCGCTCAAATTCCTGTTTTTCAATTAGATTTGAGAGCACTGAAGAGAGCTCGACATGTCTCTCATCCTCACCGTGCTGGACAAGCTGTCCTGTTTTCTGTCTCTGATGGCGTGTTGTGTCGGCGTGTCCCACGGCCGGCTCAGATAAATCTGCTTCTCTCTTAGATCCATGAGCTCTGAGCACCAATCGGTGTTAGTTCTGTTGGAGTTGATGCTGTTGTTCGGGGGGTGGAGGTCTGAGGTTTTGGAGACAGAGGTGATGAAACCAGACTGATTACCTGTTCTGCAGGTGTGAATGAGGTGAGCGAGGACGATGCAGCGGAGAGGAAGCCCGAAGCCGGTCCACCTTCTCGTACTGGTGCTGTGCGTTTCAGCTGGCGGAGACTTTGACTGGACCAAGAACGGGAAAACCTCCTTCTACTACGGCACCTTCCCAACCGGTACGAACCCCCACGAACACGTTCACGGCTGGCCGTGACGAGAAATGTCTGTCAGTCTATTCAAGGCCAAAATCTTTAAAAAAAACATGTTCTGTTATATTTATAAATGTCATTTTAATTGTTTAAATGCATCTATTCCTGCAAAGCATTCCAGTGAAAGTTGTTTCACCCATTTATTTTCCCACTTTGCACGGATCTCGTTTCTTTTAGCTCACTCTGGCCTCGAGGAAAGCAAACGGTAAAGAATCCCAGGCAGCTGTAGTTTTCTGGCGACAGGTCAGAACTGCAGCCGTAAAGCTCCTCTTCCTCAGCCAGGGCTCAGTGAAGCATCCATGGACGTCCCTGGAGAACACGTTGCTCTAACATTTCTGCAGGACTTTTCAGCATTATTGCTGCCATGAGTGAGGAGGAGATGAGCTTTTCTGATGACACTTAAACAAGACCATACCATGATACAACCCTTCTTTTCCTCGTTGTAGCAGAGAACTTGTGGGACCAGAGATTCCTCCTCGGCACATAGAGAAGATGGTGACTGTAACTCTGTATGTTGGAGCTGTCCAGACGAAGCTGCTCCCCGAGGTTCTTCTAGATTCCCTGTGTGGCTTCAGGATCTTCCGGGAGAAATATTCCTATCATTTCCCATCGTTTGATGTTATTTCATTAATATTTTGTTTGGACTAAATCTCTCTGAGAATCCTCTGCGGAGGTCAGCTTTAAGCTGCCTTCTTTGTCCAGGAAATGATACCTCAGCTGTTTGATCCACAACATTTATCTTTACTTCTTTAGTAGCCAAAGTTGACCCTGTTTCAGCATTAATATATTGCAGTACGTGTCTTATGTCTGATTGGTACTTCCCATCAGGTGATTTCCACGTGTCTTTGTGTTTCTCTGCAGGTTTCTCGTGGGGAGTCGGCAGCTCGGCCTATCAGACCGAAGGAGCTTGGAACACAGATGGGAAAGGAATGAGCATCTGGGACGCTTTTGCTCACAAAAAGGGAAAAATCTCCTCAAATGAAACCGGAGACTCATCGTGTGAAGGCTACTACAAGTTCAAGGTAGTTATGATGACCAGAATTCTCCTTAGTGCATCAAATCTCAATGCCTCTAGGTACCTTTGGAAATCTTTAGACGTGGAAAATGTTTATCCTCAGGTAGATTTTAGGATTCCTGTTGAATATGAAAGTAATTGTCCTCAGAAGGAGTCTCCAGAGAAAGCAGATGATAGGCAAAGGGATCAGCTCTGAGCTTCTTCCTGTTTGCAGCGCTGATTGAAAGGCAAAAACTCACAGTATTCGCAGACGACACTGTGATCTGTAGAGAGACGAAGAAGCAGGCGGAGCAGAGCCTGAAGGGGTGGAGGTACACTCTGGAAGAAGAAATAAAAAATAAAAACCAGAATCTACATGTGTGGTAAAGAACCAGAGACAGCTAGAACGGTGAACCTGCGAGGAGGAGAGGAACTGAAGGTGGATGAGTTCAGGTACCTGGGGTTCACCGCTCCGTGCAACAGGCAGAGTATCGGAGAAGTGAAGAAGAGTGTAGGCAAAGAGAGATGTAGAGGGATGATCTATGACAGAGGAGCATGCTGGGAGTGGACAATCTTCTCTGGCGCCCCCTGGAGGAAGTTTCTAGAAGATTAAAACTGGTATATTTATAATGGAACATTTTAAACTGAGCACAAATAATACAGAATACAATACTTTGTCAGTATATATATATATATATATATATATATATATATATATATATATATATATATATATATATATATATATATATATATATATATATAAACACAAACAAAACAACAACATAGGAACATGAAAACACAGCATAGTGAAAGGGAACAAAAAAAGGAGACTTTAGACATTTATAAGACTCAGATGTTAGCTTAATTTGTCTATATATATAAATATATATGTATGATTGGGCTTTTGTGTTGCAATGATTTAACATTTCCTTAAGTAGATTTATTTCATTTAAAAAATAAAGTATGGGTGGTTTTTTGAAATCGAGACAATCGAGAAAAATCTGGATCTCTTTAACAGGTCAATAAAAATGATGATGCTTTGTATTTACAGTAAATAAAATAATTAAACTTTTAAAACCAGCTTTAAAGCTTGTTGTTTTGTTCTGGGGCAGCAATTGAATTTAAAATGTTTTTATTTTTGTCTTTAAGGATGATATTAACCTGATGAAGGACATGAAGCTGAATCATTATCGGTTCTCTATTTCCTGGCCGAGGATTTTACCCAGCGGATCAAGAGGTAAAAACCCAAATATTCATCACCCACTCTGGCCTCTTTAAAGTAAAACATCGATTTCTACGAGTTGAGATGCTTTCCCAACATTTGATGCAGCAACAGGAACCAAACGGCTAAACAAAAAGACCCAAAAATGTCTCCAATCAGCAGGATTATTGGTGACAGACAGGTGAGTGTATCAGGACATCATCTGCTAGGATGGCTTCTAGCTTCTGGCTTCTCACTCTCAGAGAATCATTGATGAATAAAACTAATGGTTATCCAGTCTGTCTCCGTATCAATTCACAAACAGTTCAAGTTTCCCAACATTAAAAAGACGACGAAGTAAAAAGGTTCAGTTAGTGAAGGTAAAGCTCTGTTGGAGGAGCCTCTGTGATGAATGTGCACGGATTCAACACCATCATCACTCAGGACATCCAGAGAGAGGAAGAGGAGGGTGAGCTCCGCACAGAAACACGGCGAACTTCTCGATCTGAAAAGTGTGGCATGCATTTGTATTTAGTCCTCAGGAGTCGATACTTTGCAAGTCTTTTTGGTATTTCTCTACCAGCTTCTCACATCCTGCCACAGATTCTGAGTTAAATTCAGGCCATGAACCAGCTTTGATCTAAACCATCCCATAATATCTCCAGCTGTACGTTTAGGGTGGCTGTCCTGCTGGAAGGTGTTGTACTTCAGTCTAATTCCCATACTAGACAATGAAGTCCCCATATTCTCCCAGGTTCTTATATTCTCCGACAACCTGGAAACAACCGAATAAATTACACAGGACTCAACAGTTTCATTACGATATACATATATATGTATCGGGAATAGAGCGTTCACTCTATTCAAAGATCCTTGATTTACTTCCGCCTTTTATTAGCAACATCCAGCAAAGTTACACCCTGCAGAGGTGGAGCGGTTCCTCCCCTGCTCACAGTCAACCAATCAGAAACAAACACCTTATAATATACCATTTGTGATAGGTTCCCTCTTGTGATAACGCTATGCTTCTAAAAGTTCTTATCAGCTTGCTTGAAGAATTTCCCCTGAGGTAAAAAGTCTTCACACCCAAATCCCAATTTCTCAATAAAGTATTAAACTTACTCTGGAAGAACAGTTGTGTCAAAAACTACGCATGTCCTAAGTATAACCAAGGACTACACATGTTGAGTTAATTCTCACACATTCTATGTGTGAGATATTTTAAATAATTGGTGCCTTTAAACTTCAATTGATTAGAGAATTCACAATACTTGTTACTACATCCACCTGTGCTATTTTCTTTTAACGCATCTCTTTTTGGAGTGAATGTACCTTAAAAGTCAAATACATAGCCCCTTTAATTTCATCAACATGTAATCTTGAATTTAGATAAAACACAGAATGTGAACATGTTTAAACAGTGTCAGACTGATCAGCCATCAGGTATCTGGGAGTGACCTGTGACCCATGCAGTCCTGTCCTGAGGGCAAATTTCCGTTAGGGTCAGCACCCTTTATGGACATTCAAAGAAGGATATCTTCAAAGAACACAGCACACACAGATGAACCTCGTTAAACCCAGTCTAAAGCAGTTATTCCATACTCAGCATGCATTGTGTTGTTTTACCCTTTGACCTGGAGTCGAGGTCACACCTCTTGCCTTTTTCCTAACATTCTTGTGATGACAGAAGAAACAACCTCATGCCTGTAATTAAAAGATTCTCAACAAAGGTGAACCAAAACCCCCAGTCTCTGGTCTTCTGCAGCTTTTCTTCCAGGATTTTCCTGGATTTAGCTCCGTCCGTCTTCCCATCAACTCTGACCAGCAACCCTGTCTCACAGCATGATGCTGGCACCACCGTGTTCTGCTGTAAGGGATGGTGTGTTTCGGGGCGATGGGCGGGCCAACATCAGGCAGCTACCTTGTGGAGCCACTTGGGTGCAGAAACAGTTTGGAGAATCATGAAAAGGAGAATCAGACAACGGCAAACAGAAGGTCTGAGCTGCAGAAATCTAGAATCAAGGAAACAAAGACCAAGATAGTGAGACACCCTCACCTGTCATCAGTTTGTGTGCAGATTGGGGGATATTCCAGAAATATGTTGATTTTAGAAACTAAATACTTTGCTGTCGTGTTTTTGGGGCTTTTTGTTGGTTGTTTGTTTGGCCAGTCACTGAAGACATTAAAAATCACTTAAACGAGAGCATAAACGACTTGCTGGAGGACGGGTGGTGATGTAACTCCCCGGTGAATCCTGCAGGTGAGCACGTGAACGAGAAAGGAATCAGCTACTATAACGACCTGATCGACATGCTCCTGGACAATAAGATCACGCCCGTGGTCACCCTGTATCACTGGGATCTACCTCAGGTGAGTTCCTCCTGCAGGTTCTGAGATGCACCGGGAACGATGACGAGCTCGGACCTTCTCCTCGTTCCTGCAGGCGCTGCAGGAGAAACACGGCGGCTGGCAGAACGCCAGCATGGTCGCGTACTTCGACGACTTCGCCAGCTTGTGCTTTGAAAGGTTTGGAAACAGAGTGAAGCACTGGATCACCTTCAACAACCCCTGGGTGAGTCGGGGGCGAGGAGTGGCGGCGCGTTCGCTGACCCCATGAAACGTCTGACCTGTGATCACACAGTGAGGATCTGTTTTTTATTTTATTTTATCTTTTAGTCCGTTTCTGTAGAAGGATACGAAACAGGAGAACATGCCCCGGGACTGAAGATGAGGGGAACCGGAGCTTACAAAGCGGCCCACCACATCATCAAAGTAAGTCTGTCCAAAGCTGGTTCAGCCGTCACTGTAGGTGACAAGTAGGGATGTAAGAAAATATCGATTCACCGATATATCGCAATATTTTATTTCCCTATATTGTATCGATATTCAAAACAAAAATATGGATTTTTTAAAAGTATTTGAATGGAACCATTAATGATGACAGTAGTTATTTTAGTAAAATTAAAAGTATAACTGGTAGTTTTGTGGCTGTTTTCACCGTCTTGGTTCCAGTGGATCAACTAGATCTAGTAATAAAACTGAATGTGTTAAAGTATTAAACAGGTTGGAGTGTTTAGAATGATGGGACGGTTTTGCTACAGTTAAATTCAGTTTTAAAAATCACAATATATAGTCTTACTCATAGTATCATGATAAATCGAGATATAGAATCGCGACACATATCGTATTGCCAGATTTTTGCCAATACACATCCCTAGTGACAAGTAAATAATTAACTGGAAGCTGATTTCAGCCGTTTAGATCAGGATCTGGTTCTGATCCAACATGAGAGCAACTAGAGAAAAGCTCTCAGGGTTTCATCCTAAAGCTGCGGGGCTGGCTGTCCTTTACTCTGTTTGATCATTTAATGCAACCTGCCTTTAGTTCTACAGAGATGAGGATGTGGATTCAGAAAATAAATCTCCCAACATTATTAAAACATCTCCAGCTCGGAGTGAGGAGAGGAAAACCCCTCCAGAGCAGGTTTAGTGCTGATACGTGATGAAGGACAATAATATAAAACAGCTGCTGTCCTAATTATTAGATATTAAGTTAACAATGTAATGTTGAATCTAATAATTGCGGCTTAAGGGACAAACTGAGGAGACTTAGATGTTCTGGGTTCAATGAGAAAATGTGTTTTAGAGACTTGAGACTTTTGTGACCGACCTCTAAACTTTAGAACAGGATGTTGCACCTTTAAACGTTGACAGAGTAAGTAGCAGGAAAAGCGGCTCTATTTAATAGAGATTATTATAGAGATGTTTAGTTAAAGATATTGATTAAAGTATCACAGGAAGAAAAGCTGTGCTTAAAATACTACCATCGTAATACATGCATGTTTATTTGATGTCCTTTTAAGTAATAACTGTGAACAGACCTCCTGTTTCTGCCGCAGGCCCACGCCAAAGTTTGGCACACGTATGACATGAAGTGGAGAAGCAAACAAAAAGGTGATGCTGTTAGGAAAACCTATTCGACTGTTTTTGTTTCGGGGTTTCTGTTTCAGTGCATGACTTGTCTTGAACTCGGTCCAGGTCTGATTGGGATCTCCCTGACTGCTGACTGGGGAGAACCAGTGGACGTGTCCAACCAGCGGGACGTCGAAGCAGCAGAGAGGTACATTCACTTCTACCTGGGCTGGTTCGCCACGCCGCTCTTCCACGGAGACTACCCGCAGGTCATGAAGGAATACGTCGGTATGTTCAGACTGACCTTCCTGTCGTTCTACTGATTTTACTTCTTCACAGACTGGATTGTTTAAAACTCTTGACCCAGCACTCCTTTTCGTGATGTTTTGTGTATTCATGAGGGTCCTGCCTTCAGGCCGGTTCACACTGCGAGTTTTTCGGCCGTCTCAAAGGACCGCTCCATCCCACACTGTGCGACCTCCACCGACCTCTAGAGGTGATTCACATTGAAAGGCCCGAGATTTCAGTGGGGCAAACTGCCCGACGTGTCGCTCTAACCCCAGGGTGCGTTTTCATCGGTCGATGGCGCACCGGGGTGGTAGGATTTCTGACACCGCCTAAAGACTGCCGAGGGTTGGTTCTGGTCAGACGAGCGCTAAATAAGCTGTCGGGGAGAACCTCACACTGCACGGTGTACAGAAATATTTGAAGGTTATGCAAATTAATTGATTGATTACATGTTAGTAAAGGCATCTTGGCTATATGGAATAATATTAAGAGATCATTAGATTCAGTGAAGAGGCCTTTCAGTTAGTCTCCTCTAACTGCAGTGTGGAGTGTTTTGGTTAAACTCGCAATGAAGACTGTAATAAAATATAAGAAAACGCAGATCCGGACTCCAGCCTCATCCTTATATAATGGAAGAAGATATCTCCCTGTTCATGACACACAGAGCTGCGAATCACACGCGCGCTCACCGTTTTTAATCACAACTCTTTTTCCCGACGAAAGGAAAGGTCAGAAAGGACGGCCGAAATCGCACAGTGTGATCCCAGCTTCAGGCATAAGGAGAGGAGCTCCATCATCTGGAGGAGCTTGGAGTAGAGCTGCTGCTCCTTCATTTCCTCAGCTGAGGCGGTTCCTCCGAGCAGGATGGCTCCTGGACTCTCGACTTTGGAAGCTTTCCAGGCATTTCCCCAAACCTCATCAGTCGGTATAGTCTGAAAAAAATAATACATCAAAGACTTGACACAGGAGCTGAGAGAACAAGTTTTTTTTATGGTATTCCTCATGAATAAGGAAACATTCCTCTGAAAATGGTCAAGTAAAGGACTGAAGCTTGGAGAACTTCCGCAAAAGATTTCAGGAAAATCTTACCGTCTGGGAGAAAATGAGTTCTGGATCAGGAATTGACAAAGTTTTCCGGTTTGTACACAGTTTTCCTGCTTCCAACATGACCTTGGTCAGCTGATAATTCCTCAACTCTGGTTTTTCAGGCAGGAAAAGCGGTCAGCAGGGTCTGGGGGCTTCGCGGCTGCCCGTTTTCTCGCCTCAGGAAAAGAGTTACATCCGAGGAACAGTCGACTTCTTGGGCCTCGGACATTACACCACCCGCTACGTCACCCAGAAGAACTACCCGTCAGGCTTTGGGGACAGTTATTTTGCAGATCGGGACCTCGCTGAGCTGGTGGACCCACGGTGGCCCGACCCTGGTTCTGAGTGGCTCTATTCAGTTCCCTGGGGGTTCCGGCGCTTGTTGAACTTTGTGAAGGTAAAGCAACAAAATCAGAAAACCATCCAGACTCGAAGAGAGCTTTTTGGATTGGTATAAAATGTGTAGTGTTGTCTCAAGAAAGTACGTTCTGCTTTTTTCCTTTTTTAATACCTAATGATCACCTGACCAATTTGGGATGAATTATTATTCCTTACACAACCTATGAGCCCTGCCTCCGACTAAAATGGTCACAAAGTAACTAAGTTCCTCAGAAAATAAAGCTGGGGGTTTGATGCTTCATCAGTGCAAACTGAGCGTCTGCATGCCACAGCATGACAGTAAGCAACGTCAATGTGTAATTGCTACATTTATGTAGCATTTATGTACGTACATTATGATGCAGCAACGTATTTGTGCATTATGGAATGCATCTCTATGCTGTAATGCTCATGTCGCAGAATTTTTCCACATAATGAAAATCTCTGTGGCAGCATGGTTTAGCTAACGATGCTGAACATTAAAGCCCAAAGCCGCACATCCTGTTCCTTCTGTTGTGTAATCAGTCAGTGTGAAACACACAGACTAGCTTATAATTTAATTTTCAATGTAAAAAGCAACACATTTAAAAAGGGAAAAAAAAAGATAAAATTGTGAAATCAGACTTAAGGATAAAACCAGAGAAATACTTTCAGAAACACAAAATAAAAGAATAAATAAGTTATTTTGCTGTTAAACATTTTATTATATTGTTTTCATGCTGTCTGACATAGTTGTTTTTACTTGTTTTTGATTTGCTTCTGGAATTTCTTCCACTAAAAGTTTACATTAAAAAATGTTGTTCAAAACACAAGATAATCTAATTCATGTTTATTGATCTATATAATTTGTTTAAATATGTACCTATTAGACTCAAATTCTTTCATTCTTTTAAAATGTCCTAAATGTGTTTTTTCTTAAATTATGACATGTATGTTTTTTCTTTCTTTTGCCCGACTATGTTTCATAAAGACATTGTGTTCCCTCTGACCAGCATTGTTAGAAATATGAACTAGTTATTACTATACGAATGTCCTCGTCTGGACCTTGTTTCTTCAATTATTTCCATCAGAAATAAATTTTTGGTTTAATGTTTCAAAGTAATTTTTTTTAAATCTCAAAGAAAACCCAGTTTAATGGACAGAAAATAGGATTTAACCCAATTTGGGGACCCTTTTGTAAAGTTACACAGTCAAAAGTTAATTTTGATTTTTTAGCCTGTATAAGATAAATAAATGGGGGTTCATATTTTTAAAGGCCTTATTTGCGTCCATGTTATTTATTTATTACCTCCACCAGGTCGGTTATGTTTTTGCCAGGGTTTGTTTGTTTGCATGTTTCTCTGTTAGTTAGCAACAAAACTCAGAAAATTATGGATGGATTTTGCTGAACTTTTCAGGAAATGTCCGCAGTGGGACCAGGAACAAGTGACTAGACTTTGGGGGTGATCCGGATCACCGTCTGGGGGTGGGAGGGGTGGGAGTTAGGGTCTGGACTGAGCTGCCTCGGCGGAGGTCTGCACTCTCAGGGTGCCTTTCTAGTTTACAAATGTCATAGTTTCAAACTAAATATTTCGTTCACAAATTAAAAGTGGCGCTCCAAACTAAACATTTAGCAAATCTAGCTTGTCAACTAAATATTTTGTCTACAAACTAAATATTTAACTTTGTCTTAAATACTTAGTTAGCAAGTTTAATATTTAATTTGAAGCTAAATAATAAAAGATTTAGCTTCAAATTAAATATTTAATTTTGAGCTAAATATTTAATTTGTTAACTAAACAATTAGTTGGAAACTATGACATTTATAAGTCAATTAATAGCATGGATGCAAATATGACTTTGAAAATTGAACCCCCATTTTTTTCTCTGACAGGCTAAAAAGCCCAAATTATTGCTGTCAAATTTTTACTATTTAACTTTCCGAAGGGCACCCAATGACCCCAAAGGTGCAGTTTGGTGAATATTTAAAGCTGAAGGATAATGCATGATCTCTCTGTTTATCTGCTGCAAAGCTGCTGAGGTGAAATCTTTGACAGACCTTCAGAAAGTCTGGAGAACTCTTGATCAAAACCCACTTCAAAGATTCCAGAAAAACCTGCTTGTTTCTGTAATTGGAAGAGAGGAGGACTGGACGGACCAGGAGGTTCTGGACGAGCAGATCTAACACCCTGAATCTGACGTGTCATCTCCCTGACAGACCCAGTATGGAAACCCGATGATCTACGTGACGGAGAACGGCGTCTCAGAGAAAATGCTCTGCACCGACCTGTGTGATGACTGGCGGATGCAGTACTTCAGAGAATACATCAACGAAATGCTGAAAGGTGACAGTTTTTCCCTGAGTGGAACGCCGTGGAACAGGAAGCTGGTTTGATTGGTTGAACATCTCTCTCTGTTTGGACCCTCAGCCGTTAAAGACGGCGTTAACGTGAAGGGTTACACCGCCTGGTCTCTCCTGGACAGCTTCGAGTGGGATGAGGGGTTCTCGGAGAGGTTCGGCCTCTACTTTGTGGACTTCAGGAGCAAAAACAAACCGCGTTACCCTAAAGCTTCGGTCCACTTCTACAAACGCATCATCAGCTCCAACGGCTTTCCCAACCAGAGAGAGGTGAGCTCCAGCGGGAGAGAGCCGGCTTCACAAGCAGCTTCTGTTTGACTCTGATGTGTTTGGTCTCTACCAGGTGGAGAGCTGGAAGAGGAAGGCTGTGGAGACCTGCTCCTCCAGTAACCAGCTGCTGGCTGCAGGTCAGTGTGATGAAGCTCGAAACGAAGCTCAGGGTTTTCCTGGGTTCCTCCTCCAGAAAAAAGGAAAGTCCCAGACAGATCAAACTTCTCCAGAACATTCTCCCTGACCTGTCTGCTGGGTTCCTTGGTCTCCATGATGCTGGTTGTTCTCTGATGTTCTCTAATGAACCTCTGAGGCCAGAAACAAAACATCTGCAGTTAAACTCAGATTCAATTACACACACACTTGGACTCTGGTTAAGGAACTATTGAAGGAATTTGGTTGGACTGGATTTCATTGAGGGGCATCTGAGTAAAGGGGTCGGCCTTCATTCTTAAACAAAGCAGGAAGTAGCGCTACCAGTTAACAGTGATGCATGACTTCATGGTGGTCTGCAGAGGTGGGTAGTAACCACATTCATTTACTCAGTTACATATCTTTGAGTAACTTTTTGGGGGAAAAAAGTACTTTTAGGGGTAGTTTTAATGGACCGTACTTTTAAATTTTACTGGAGTAATATTTTTCTGAAGTATCACTACTTTTACTTGAGTAAAGTTTCTGGCTTCTCTACCCACATCAAGTAACTCCACTGAATGCTTGTTTTAACCAAAAATGCATGAGAGCCACACATACAGTAATGTCGAAGTGAGACCTCTTGTTGCTACACAAGCTTTATACTTTTAAGGTTACTTTTTATCTGCTGAAATGTGCCATTTGGAAGTCAAGTGGGGGAACCTTACCCTGGTCTAACATATAAGCATAGTGGGTATTGGTTTCACTAGTGCCTTGGAAAAATGTTTCTTAATTTTGCACACACACAAACACAGCTGATGGTAATTCAGAGAGACAGATTAACCTAACATTCATGTTTTTGGGCTGTGGGGGGAAGCCAGAGTACCCGGAGTGAACCCGTGCATGCACAAGGAGAACAAACATGCAAACATCCATGCAGAAAGAGCCCAGGCCGGATTCGAACCCGGGACCATCTTGCTGCAAGGCAACAGTGCTACCAACTGTTCCGCTGTGCAGCCACTTATCCAACAACTATGTCACGCATTTCTGTTTGTTTTCCGCCTTTAGAATTTGCACATAACTTTATAGTTTTGTCCAATTACATCATTTTTAAATATTAAATGACATGCTATGATCTCAAAGCAAGTACTCAATACTTAAGTAACTTTTTAATCAAATTTTAATAATAATAATAATAATAATACATTTTATTTAATAGCGTCTTTCAGGACACCCAAAGTTGCTTCACAATATGAAAACACAGTAATATACAGTAGAAAATATAGCTAGTATTTTTTTTGGATTCATACTTTGTACTTTTAATTAAGTAAAAATATGTCGAAGTGGTGCTACTTTTACTTGAGTAAAAAGGTTTGGCTACTCTACCCCCATGAAAGCCCAATAAAATGCATTAATGTTTGCGCTTTTAATGTGAGTAGAATTGATATTTCAAGTATCTGTTAGGAGACCAAACTGAAATCTTCAGACTTCACCCAAACCCTGCAAAGACCTTCCAAGTTCAGAGCAAGGTCTTGATCCAGAGAGAGGACCTTCAGGTCCTCAGAATGAAACCTGCAGAGTTCATGAGTTATACGCTAGTTTTTGTGTCTCTACTCAGCAGAGGAGCTATGAAAGTGACTTCTGCAACTATCGCAAATCGCTTCTTTTATGCTTCTGTCCAAAACGATTCACCACAGATGTCGCCTCAAGGCACTTCACAAGAGAAGTCATTTCAATTCAATCATACAAACATTCCAGTCAGTTTTAAAAGTTTTCTATTTAAGGAATCCCAGCAGATTGCATGTTTCTGTAACGGTCTGAAATGGACTGGTTCAAACGTTCTCCAGGCTCTCTGGAGCTCCGAGTTTTGACCTGAGAGTCATTCCAGTTGGGATGTTGTTGTTTTTTCTGTTTGGCTTGTTGCAGATCCGCTGATCGGCCACATGGAGATGGTCACAGAGATCGTTGTTCCCACTGTGTGCACGCTCTGCATCCTCCTCAGTGCTGTCTTCTTCATGTTTCTGCTGCGGCGACGCCTCTGAGGAACACCTCGCCTCGTCTGTTTCCATGGAAGCAGAGTTTAGTGGCCTGGAATATGAAGGAACCAATCGGAGCGGCTTCATTCCTCCTGTTAACTGTCCTGCTGTTCCGTTGTCAATAAACGGTCAAAACGAGCCGAATCTGATCATGAACTTTAGTTTCTGATTTCATACTGGACAGGCAGATCTGTAGCTTCTGGTTTCCTGTTAAACTAAGAGATAAATGACTGAACTGATCTGGAAATAAACCCAGAATGTTCACTTTATTCTTTTTCTGACTGTAGAAAAATAACTAAGCTGTAATTTGGTTTTAATTTGACTCTTATCTGAGTTTCATTATATTTGACTTTTTTTTGTGGCATGTGTATTTTTAAATTTCAAATAACAATAAACTGGGTTAAATGTACATAATTAATCTGAGAAATATCTGGAAGATTTGTATTATATACAGAATACAATATTTCAGTAAAACTATCTTTTCTGCGTGTATTCTTCCCTCATAAACAGCTGATTTACCATGTTTATCTAGTTCCTCCTGTTTTTCTCTTGATAAAATACAAATATCTAACTGGTTCACTCATGGATAAAATTCACTCCCAAGGCTATAGACTGAAATATTAAAAATTAACTGGTCGTCAGCGGGTTCTAAAATAATTAAATATAACCTGTTGTGTACAAAAACACAAAACAGATTCCCCCTGTGTCCAGCAGTTTGTAGAACCTCCTTCAGATAAATGGGCAGAAACAGCTGCTCTCAAAGATTATTGCTGGTGTCTTTCCGCGTTGGTTTTGTGTTGACACGTTTTTATGCTTCAGGTTAGATTTAAGTACTTTCATAATCTGGTAAAGATCATTTTGTCCTGGGATGTAAAACCTTGTGAATCCAGTGGGTGGCAGTAATTTAGCTCCTCGAGTGTGAGCTGCGGAAGAAGAAGAAGAAGAAGAAGAAGAGGTGGCGGCGGGTCCTCTGATTGTCTGAGGCTGCAGCTCATCAACAGGTACATAAAAGTTTAATTAAACAGTTTTATTCTTACAAAAAGCTCTTCTCCGGGTAAAAACTGAAGGTTTTTTTATTAGTTTCAGAACTTCTCTGGCAGCTGCCGGTTTTTATTTCTGCTAATTTCCCGCAGTTCGTTAATAATTTACCGTCAGGTTCGTTAAAGAACCGAACGAAGACGTCTCCTAACACCTCCATGTCCTCTGTGATGGGGCGAACAATAGAAAAAGACCAATAACCGGTTCTGAGTCCAAATGGCATGCTAGTTTATTTGTTTGTTGCGTTTTTACAGTTTACCGCCTTCCTTGTTGCTTCTTCTGTCTGCGTATTGCTGCCCCCTATCGTCTGGAAATGATATTACAGTTTTTAAACGGCTACACTCTTATTATTATAAAAGAACCTCAGAAAATGTAACTTTTTTTCCACTGTAAACTATAAAAAACACCTTAAGACTTTAAAGATTTCTGACATTAGCGATTAATTCTGCTCTGATCGGTTCTGCACTCCAGAACCAGGGTAAATCTTTTTGATTGACTGAGAAATCTGGAAAAGATAGGAATTTATACATGAAACACACAAATACATTAAAAAATATACAATTAATAACTAACATAATAAAAACACATAAAAAATTTTTTTTATTTAAAAAATATATTAAAACACATTTTTCGTTTTCTGAAAACCAAAAAATAAAGATTATAAAATACATAACACCTGACATGTTTAATATTGTTTAATATAAAGCAGCTTAAAAATATTTTTGCTTAAAAAATATTTTTTTCTGAATGAGCAACTGGATTCTAACTAGGTTGTATTTTAGTCATATTGACTGGTTTTATTGTTGCCATGTTTTTCTATTTCGTTCTGTGACCTCTGTCTGTGAAGAGCGCTATATAACTAAAGTTTACTTACTTATAAAAATAAAAAATAGTTAAATAAACAAAATATTGTTTTAAAACAAATAAAAGTAGCTAAACAAATATAAAGTGTTTAAAAACAATATATAAAAATAACAATGTATAAAAAGTATTGTCATAAGTTAAAGCAACACAAAAAAATAAATATAAAAAGTAAATATATTTTAAAAATTTCAAGACAACAGATGGTTTTGAAAATAATAAAAATAAATCAATAAAGACCATGTGACACTGTACTGATCAGCCCACATTTTCTGGCTCTTTTTTCTTTTCATTCATCATGTTGGGTTTCGATGCGACATGTGGCGCAGCTCTCGTAAAATCCCCAAATAATAGACGATAAAGTTTGAAATCGAGATTTAAAGTTTTAATGCAGCCATGAACCGTTCGGATCAGTATCATCCTGCCGCTTTATAACCCTGGTAGCTGTTTAAGATGTTCTGTTGTCTGCAGGATTCAGTCGCCATGGACGACCAACAGGAGGACGACTTTGACGCTTTGGAGGATGAAGCTTTCCCTCCTCTTCCTCCTCCTCGCTCTCCTGGAGAGGGCGGAGCTCGGACAGAGGGCGGAGACGCTTTCGGAGATGGTGAGCGATTCCCCGCCCTGAAGTCGCTGTAAATACGAATGTTACAATCTGGTGACGCCGACCTGTTGTTGCGATGCAGCCGAGGAAGGCGAGGTGTCCAAGCTGGCCGACGTTCCTGCTGCTAAAAGGAAAGCGGTGAAGAGGCCGCAGCCGAAGCTGGACTCCCAGAGGTGCCTCAGACGTGTTTTAGGCGAGACGACGGTCGCTTCATTCGGTCGCTCATGTTTGACGTTGTTTTCCTCTCAGGCTGGTTTCAGAAAGAGGACTGCCGGCTCTCCGCACGTTGTTCCACAACGCCCGTTTTAAAGGCAAAGGTCACGAGGTGAGAAACCAGGTTGTGTTCAATGTGTCGTCAGTTAGTTGGGAAGAAACTTTTATCTTTCGGTTAAAAAAAGTAAACGTAACAAAAGTCACATCTGTTTGATGAAAATAAAGAACTGTTCTTTGCTTTTGGCTAACCAGGCCGAGGACCTGCGGCTGCTCATGCAGAGGATGGAGAACTGGGCCCACAGGCTGTATCCCAAACTGCAGTTTGAAGACTTCATCGAGAGGCTGGAAAAGCTCGGCAGCAAGAAGGAGGTCCAGGTGGGACAAAGCCGCAGAGCTCCTCTGTGAGCAGCGTTCCCACAGAGCCATTTCTTTCTAACCGGGTTTTTCCCCCTCTCCCGACGCAGACCTGCCTCAAACGGATCCGGCTGGACATGCCTCTGACCCATGAGGACTTCATGGATCAAGGAGGTAAGACGCTTTTTAGAGTCGGAAAGAATGTGCAGCTGTGAAGCTTCATGCAGGAGAGAACAATGATTTATGGTCATAGCTTCTGTTAAAAATCAGTTTTTGTTATGAAAGTGAGTTCATATTAAATCGATATCTGACACATCGAGAGAGAAGAAAAAAACGTCTCAATTTAGAAAAAAGCGAATGCAAAAAAAAAAAAGCATCTTTAATTTCAATGTCAGCAACATCATTAATAACCAATTTAAATAAACAAACTCATAATTATGTCGGATCTTTCCTTATTTGTTGTGCTGAAGCCAATCAGATGATTTAAACCGTCACTATGGCTCCTAATATGGCCGCCCCATCAATTTGATTACAAAACTTTTTCTCTTTTTTTTTCCCCATTCAGTTTTTTCACTTTCTATTTTTAAATTACGTGAAACCACAAATAAAACCAACAAAATATGTTTCATAATCGTATCAAGATTTTTCCATTAAAGCTAAAGGAGATGTGTGTTGGCACTAGAAGTATAATATAGAGGGACCATATTTAGATTTCCATAAAAAGAGGAAACTTGGTCCAATCCTGAAAAGCTTTCAATGATTTTCTGTTTACTTTACTTTTGATTTTAACACATTTAAAGCGTTTCTGCTCTATGTGGTTAGAAAGAAATATTAAATACACTTCAGATGAGCTTTTACAAATCAATGACTTTAAAATCTAATTAGAAATAATTACTCCTAATTAGAAAATAAACCTATTAACGTTATCTCACCTTTTAAGTCATACGGGACAAAAATGACAAATAAATCAAACGAAATTCTGAGAAAAAATACAAATGTTAGCAGTATTCATACAAACACACTTAAAACAAAGTTAATACTTCAGTCTTTAGTTTAACAGATGACCTCTGACCTTTCTCAGCCCTTTCATAGTTTCTGTATCAGTGTGACCAACAGGATATCTGGCCTCCTGTCAGACACACAAACTAATCTGGAGCTATGAACACGCTGCACTCCGTCACACGTTAATCGCTACTGGAAATGTCTTCGTCCGTAAAGCTCCACCTGAGCAGCTGCCCTGGGGCTGCAGCTCGGGGAGGACGCCCCGGGCAGCTGGGGTAAAGAGGACATAAAACACAACAACAAAGACGCTCCTTTCATAACTAAACGGCTAAATATTTGCTGTAGTTTGTCAATTTTGCGCTGCAGCTATGATGTTTCCGCCGGTCCGTCACCTGAAAAATGTCCGGGTGGAACGCCGGGCTTTTTTTTGGTCATTTTAATAATTATGAAAAAATAATCGTTATCGATTTGAGTCGGCACACAACCAGCTCCTAACATCTGATTGGCTAACCTCCGTACCAATCACATGGTCTACAGCGGTGTTGGCCCCGCCCACACGTTGAAATGACTGGCCGATCGTCTGCTGCGACACAGGACTGTAAAATGAACCTAAATATACATGTTTAACTTATAATTAAAAAACTGCATTATTTTCAGCTTAATTTAACATATATAAACATATATAATCAAATGTTTTTAATTTGAGTCATGTTTAAATGACATTTTAGTGAATAGTGGAACAGTGAGCCCACAGCATGATGCTGCCACCACCATGTTTCCCCTGAGGTTCTGGTTTGGTGGATGTTCTCTGTGGTCGTCTCCTGGCTAAACTGCGATAAAAGAACGGCGGTAAAAACATGAAGCGGTGGTGGAGGTGAAGGTTTCACCTGGAAAGTCGGCAGAAATGTGATTATCGTGAAAAAGAAAAATGGAAAGCACGGCGTGTTAGAGGTCACCAGGTCGAGGACTGAAGCTGGTTTCCTCTTGGCAGGAGGGGAGGAGCCACCGCCCGATCCCGATCCATTCCACAGCCAGACGACCTCCTTCAGCGATCCTCCAGGACCGATCCACTCCACCCCGGCCGGCGCCGCTCTGACTCCGGCTCCGGCTCCTCCCTCCCTGACGGAGGAGCAGCGCCGGCGGATGGAGCAGAACCGGCAGCGAGCGCTGGAGAGGAGGCTGGCCCGGCAGCAGCAGCAGACGACAGGTGAGACACTAGAGGTCGCTCTCAGAACCCCTTCAGGATGTCCATCACTCTGGGACTACGGCAGCCCAGAAAGGACAAACCAGATTCTTATTCTGCAGCTACTGGAACCTTTAAAGCTTCACAAGTTTCTGTTACTCCGTCCTCTGATGACGCGTTTCTCTTTTTCCCCTCAGAACCTTCGGACTCGCAGGCCGTCGCAGCGCCCTCATCGGGAACCGATCCCGCCTCAGCTTCCACGGCGCCGCACGAGGAGGAGCCGGAAGACCCGGACCGGTCCGGCAGCTTGGACCCTCCTGCAGAATCCGCTCAGGGTCAGCAGGATCGGACCAGGAGTCCTGAGCTTCCTATCCGCCCCGGTTCTGGCGAGCAGGAGGAGAACCCAGGAGAACATGCGGACCCGGATCTGTCCAGCAGGACGCCTCCACCTCCTGCAGAGCTCCTGGTCCTCCACGGTTCTGCAGAACAGATGGAGAAGCTGGAGGACCCGGAGCCACCCACTGAGGATGAGACAGAACCCTGATGTGTGGAGAACCGGACCGGTTCTCTGAGCTGCTGCTTTCGTAAAGTTTCCACTAAATGAGGCTCAGTCAGAGCGTGGTTGGAAACTGGATCTCTGCAACAGAACCTTCTACTAGAACCACAACTAAGAACTACAGAACCAACCTTCATTCTTTTACTCAGCTGGAAGTTCTGCTAATTTAGTAAAAAAAAAACAGACACTTTTAATGTTCTGAAGTTTCCAAATGAGCCGAGTTCTGGTCCAGCTCTGGTTTCAGGGCATAAATGTAGAACATAACGGGGTTTTTCTGGAGAGGTACCAGGTTAAAACGGTAAGAACCCAACGGGTCGGCGCTGTGTTCAACTGATTTTAATATAAAAAAATGTCTAATAAACAGTTGGCTTAAAATGAAACTGGGTCACAATTCATGTTCTACCATCGGTCTCGTCTCGGGTTCTGATTGTAAAATGTCAAATTTTTAGAGTCCAACATCAGAACGTGAACAATTTCCCCCCAAAACAAGCTTAAAAACCATTTCCCACATCAGCGCCTCTAAGCCGTGGTGGTACCGACCCGGGAGGCCGCCTCCAGGTCCATCAGCGCCAGCTCTCGGATCTCCTCCAGGATGGAGTACAGGTTGGGAGCACCGCTCTGTCCGAACTCCCTCTCCTCCCTGGAGAGGCGGGGTCGCTGCTGCGCCTCCTTTTCCTGCGCCTCCTCAGCGAGCCGGACCACCTCCTGGACCAGCTGGCTGCGTCCACGCGAACCGGGCCGCTGCGGCGCCGCCGCCACGCGGTGCGGCTTGTTGCCGATCACCTCCAGGCCCAAGGTGTCGGCGTGGCAGCCGGAGGAGAGGACGGAGATCCGGACCTGAGGACGGGACAGACGCCAGGATGTGGGTCAAACCGGATCGTCCAGAACCGACGACAGCAGCTCTGTTTCTAGGATTTCTACGACGGAGTTTTAGGGCCGTTGTAGACGGGAAAAAAATATTTTGGAGTAAACTTTGAGATTAATTTCATATTTTCCAGAAAAAACTCTAGAAAAGTCAAGTATTTGCGAGAGAAAACTCAAATGTCCATGATTTAAGGCATACATTTTCAATATTTAAGCTAAGACGTTTTCTGACATTGTAAAGTCAGACATTTAAGGAAACAAAATCATAAAGTTATCTGAAAATAAAAATATCTTAAGTTATATCTTGAGTAATACCTTAAAGTTATCTGAAAATATCTGAAGTTAGCTGAGAATCAGATATTTGCATCAGAAAACGCCAGTCCTGTAAGATTTAGGTGTTAAATTTACAAAGATGCGCGTCGGGATATTTTCAGAAATGTAGTCTTATAAGTGGTTTTCATTTCCAGGATCAGAACGACTTCTCCCGGGTTCAGACTCGCCATGAGCGCCTCAAAGCTGCGTCCAGTTTAAGGCTACACTTCTGAAAATATCCTGATGAGCATCTTTTCAATTTGACACCTAAATCTTACAGGACTGGCAGGAAGTTCTTTTGCTGATAAATATCTGACATCACAATGTCAGAACATATCGTAATTTAAATGTCGAAAATTTATGCCTTTTAAATAATGGACATTTCTGAGTTTTCTCGCAAATTTAAAACTTCTAAATCTCAAAATTTGAGGGGCGTTTTGTCTACAATGGCCCTAATATTTCCATCTTTCACCTCCGGAAATTTTTGCTTTTAAATTCTGACAAGACAGAAGTTGCTGTCTTTGGACCAGAAGTTCTTAAACAAAAGCTGATTAGTCAATCACTTCATCTGGATGGCATTAAATTGGCCCCCAGTAATAACGTAAAGAACCTCGGCGTTATTTTTGACCGAGACTTGACATTTAAATCCCATATTAAACAGATTTCTAGAATTTCTTTCTTTCACCTCCGGAATATTGCTAAAATGAGAAACATCCTGTCCAGGAGTGATGCTGAGAAACTAGTCCATGCATTTGTTACCTCAAGGCTGGACTACTGTAATTTTTTACAATCAGGAAGTCCACAAAATGCCATTAAAAGCCTTCAGTTGATCCAAAATGCTGCAGCAAGAGTTCTGATGAATATTAAAAAGAGAGATCAAATTTCTCCTGTTTTAGCTTCCCTTCATTGGCTCCCTGTTAAATCCAGAATAGAATCTAAGATCCTCCTTCTTCCATATAAAGCCCATAATAATCAGCTCCATCATCCAGAGATCTAATTGGTCCATATGTTCCTAACAGAGCACTTTGCTCTCAGACTGCAGGTTTACTTGTAGTTCCTAGGATCTCTAAAAGTAGAATGGGAGTCAGATCTTTTAGTTATCAGGCTCCTCTCCTGTGGAACCAGCTCCCAGCTTTAGTCCGTGAGGCAGACACTCTGTTTACTTTTAAGGCCAGGCTTAAAACTTTCCTTTTTGATAAAGCTTATAGTTAGAGTGGCTTAGGTCATCCTGAGCTATCTCTGTAGTTATGCTGCTATAGGCTTAGACTGATGGAGGACAGACTTACCAATTTTCTCTTCACTCTGCTACTTTTCTCTCCTACTACTCTCCAGTTGTATTATTTGCTGTTATTTCGACTGTTAACTTTGTTTCCTCTCAGTGTTTTTCTCTCCATAGAAGATTTACCTGGTCTGGTATCCTGCTTGGCTGCAATGCCCTGTTGGACGGGGGGCATCGACTGGGATGATCCTCCCAGTAACTGAACATCCACTGTGTCCTGTTATCAACTTTTTACTTTCTGTAACATAGAAAGTTCTCTTATATCAGATCTTCTGTTCCTTCTGTGTCTCTGCTCTGTCTTCTCAAACCCCCAGACTCGTTTTGAGGCAGGTTCTGTTATCTTTGGGCTGTTCATGAGAAAAATCTACATTTTATTTTATTGTTAACTTTTTTAAATTTCTAAAGGAGAAGGAAAAGAAAACATGCTGGTTTTTGCAGCTCAGAACTTCTGGTTCTGGATCCACTTTTTAAACGTTTCTGAAGCCACCTGCTGGCGCCAGCTTTCACCAGACGTGGCTTTGTTGATTATTATTATTAGTAACAAATATGTAAACTTTCCATCAGTCGATCCTCAGTTTAAAGGTTTTCTGTCTGACTGGAACATGAAATCTGCTCTGGTTCTAGAATTTGGGCCCGATCCACGTTCTGCGCAGTCTGGAACTTATCCCACTGCTTCCTAAGCGCGGCTCCGCGTCGTCGGCTCACCGTGATGTGGTCGAACAGCCTGAAGGTGGCGCTGCCGCCGCCCGACAAGGTGGCGATGCGGTCCGAGTGCCGCCGAACGGAGCCGCTCTGCCACTCGCAGGAGCCGTCCGGGCCCGCCGTCACCACCAGGCCCTCCCTGTTCCTCATGTAGACGGGGCCCTTCACGCCGTACCTGCAGACGGCGACACACCTGAGGTCAGAGCTGCTGCAACAATCAGAACCTTTAATAGAAGTCAGCAAGAGGAATCTGCAGAAATGGAGGGTTATTTCGCCAACGTCTGTGGCGGTGCAACCAGGGAGCGTAACTGTCGAGCCGAATACTACCAGCTGTCAGGCACGGTGGTGGCAGCATCACACTGAGGGACTGTTTGGCTTCATCGCACCAACCCAGGTGGAACAACGGAGGACTCCCCCCCCCCCCCCCCCCCCCCGTCTCCAGAATGGTTCGGCTGAATATGACCCACGTTCCGGTTCCTTACTCTGGGATGAAGACCAGGACGCCGTTGTCTCTGATGGCGTAGATGACGGCGTCGGCCACGCAGCGCGGGTCCGTCTCAGGATCCAGCCCTTTGAAGAACAGACACTGGAACAGCCCAATGGAGAGGTTCTGGGCTCGCTGGGCTGCCTGCAAACGTCACGCAGAATTCAAGAGAATGTCCAGGAGGCACAGAACCACGGAGCCGTGGGTCGGTTCTCACCCGGTTCCTGTCGTTGATGTGCTCAGACAGCTCCTCCACTTCTTTGTTACCGGCCGGCGCCTTGGTAGGCTCCGCCCCTCGCTCCGCCTGCAGGGCGGCGGTCAGCAGGCGGTGGACCGCCATGTCAGCGTAGCGCCGGATCGGCGAGGTGAAGTGAGTGTAGCGGTCCAGAGCCAGGCCTGGCGGCAGAAACGAACCAATCAGGAAGAGGCGAACGAAGCGCTCTGCAGCTGACAGGCGCTGACATCATCTGGTTTACCGTAATGGTAGAACTGGTCCTCGGGCTGGGCGCCAGTGGAGAAGTACACGGCCTGGGACATGGCCTGGGTGGCCATCATCCTGAGTAGCCTGTTCACCAGCGGGTCCTGGGGGTCCACGGCTCGGTCCAGAGACTCGGCTAAAGCCTTGTTGGTCCTGCAGGAGCAAATCTGTTAAAGTGAGGTACAACCGGCTTCCCTGATAGACATTGTTGATAGATTCAGGGTTCTTAGGTTTAATATGTTCTTAACATAGTTCATTTTTATTAAATCAGGTTTAATAAAAATATAAAAACTAGAAAGAGAATCATAAAATCTGAGTAAACCGTGAAAAGAATGTTGGATGGATGGATGGATGGAAGAAAGAATGTTGGATAAATGTTGGTTGGATGTATGGATGGACGAATGTTGGATGAATGTTGGATGTATGTATGGCTGGATGGATAAATGTTGGACGTATGGATGGACGAATATTGGATGAACGTTGGATGAATGGATGTTCCATGTATGGATGGAAGACAGAATGTTGGATGTATGGATAAATGTTGGATGAATGTATGGATGGATGTTGGATGGACAAACGTTGGATAAATGTTGGATGGATGGATGTTGGATGGATAAATGTTGGATGTATGGATGTTGGATGGAAGAAATAATGTTGGATGAATGTTGGATGTATGGATGGATGGATGGGTGGATGTTGAATGGATGGATAGATGTTGGATGGGTGGATGTTGGATGGGTCGATGTTGGATGTATGAATGGATGGATGGGTGGATGTTGAATGGATGGATAGATGTTGGATGGGTGGATGTTGGATGTATGAATAGATGGATGGGTGGATGTTGAATGGGTGGATGTTGGATGGATGGATGGATGTTGGATGTGTGAATGGATGTATGTTGGATGGATGATGGATGGATGGATGATGGATGGATGGATGATGGATGGATGGATGTTGGATGGATGGATGTTGGATGGATGGATGGATGTATGTATGAATGGATGGATGATGGATGGATGGATGTTGGATGGATGGATGTTGGATGGATGGATGGATGGATGGATGGAGGATGGATGGATGGATGGATGTATGTATGAATGGATGGATGATGGATGGATGGATGATGGATGGATAGATGTTGGATGGATGGATGGATGGATGGATGGAGGATGGATGGATGGATGTATGTATGAATGGATGGATGATGGATGGATGGATGATGGATGGATAGATGTTGGATGGGTGGATGTTGGATGGATAGATGATGGATGGATGTTGGATCTATGAATGGATGGATGTTGGATGGGTGGCTGTTGGATGGGTGGATGTTGGATGGATGGATGATGGATGGATAGATGTTGGATGGGTGGATGTTGGATGGATAGATGATGGATGGATGTTGGATCTATGAATGGATGGATGTTGGATGGGTGGCTGTTGGATGGGTGGATGTTGGATGGATGGATGATGGATGGATAGATGTTGGATGGATGGATGGATGGATGGATGGATGGAGGATGGATGGATGGATGTATGTATGAATGGATGGATGATGGATGGATGGATGATGGATGGATAGATGTTGGATGGGTGGATGTTGGATGGATAGATGATGGATGGATGTTGGATCTATGAATGGATGGATGTTGGATGGGTGGATGTTGGATGGGTGGATGTTGGATGGATGGATAGATGTTGGATGGATGGATGATGGATGGAAGGCAGATTTATTTGTATAGCACAGTTTCAACAACAAGGTCATTCAAGGTGCTTTAGAAGATAAAGTGAAACATAGAATATAACCCTCATATCTATCTATCTATATGTATATATATACAGACAGACAGACAGACAGACAGACAGACAGACAGATAGATAGATAGATAGATAGATAGATAGATAGATAGATAGATAGATAGATAGATATAACCCATGAACCCTCCACCTGCTCCACACAGACCCCCCAGTCTCCTTTTAACTCCTCCCTCGCCTCTGTAGCCGGACGGTGAGCAGGCAGACGGGGAGGAAGCGGAGACCAGAACCCACCTGGTGTCGATGGAGAACCCTCTGGCCCGGGCCGTGTCCACCAGCCTGCTGAACAGGTCCTGTCGTGGGGGCGGGTGACGCCTCAGCAGGGCCTGATAGGGGAACGCTTCCTGGATCTTGCGCGCCACCCAGTGGTTGGTGTAGATCATGCACTCTGCCACGGTCTCGTGGACCTCCAGGGGCTGACGGGGCACCAGCGCCGTGATGTTCTTCTCCTCGTCCAGCTGGGCTTGGACCTGAGGAGGAGGAGGAGGGAACATCTGATCCGCTGCTGTAGAAATTTTGAAATATTTGGTCTCCATCAGCCAATCATCACTGAGCTTTAAATCTAAACCCACAGTTGGAACCAATCAGAGCTCACCGTTTCTGCTGGTGCTGTATCTCCACCAATCGAGCAGCTAGAAGATAAAAACCAGGAGAAGCCGCTCGTACCTCCACTCCCTCCAGCTCCAGCGCTCCTCCTCGGTCCCTCTGAGCCCGCAGGTGTCTGGCGACGTGCGTCAGCTTCTCCAGCTCCTCGGTGAGCTGGAGAAGCTTGGCGTCCCGCTCCTCTGGGTCGAGGCCGGCCAGCTCAGGAACGTCAGCCTCCTCCCCGTTCAGCAGCGCCTGGGCCAGCTCATAGTGGAGCTGGTAGGAGGATCGGATCAGGGTTCGCCCGAACCACACCTTGGTGACGCCCAGGCTCCGAGCATCCAGCTCCCACAGGACGCTCATGGCATACCTGGGCAAAAAGGGGACCGCGTTGGACCGACGGAGGCACCGGAAGAGTCAGCGAGGAGAAAACCAGGAGAAGTCCACTGACCTGTCGACCCCGCCCAGCAGGGAGCAAAGGTCAGCGCTGAGCACAGCCGGCAGCATGTCGTACCGGCGGTCCGCCAGGTAGTATGTGGTGGCTCTTAGAGGAAAACATCAAGAACGCAGCGAGTCAGACGGTTCAAAGATGATTAAAGGATCCAAATATCAGTATAGGCCGCCGTTTGTGAAGTTACACAGGAAATAATTAACAGCAATAATTTGGGTTATTTAGCCTGGCATAAGATTCATAAATGGGGGATCATTTAAAAAAAAGTAATATTTGGGTCCATGTTATTTATTTATTACCTCCATCAAAGTTTTACCATGTTATTAATAAATTCATAAATGTTACAGTTTCAAACTAACTATTTAGTTAGTTAGAAAGCTAAATATCTAGTTTAAAAATAAATATTTAGCTTCAAACTAAATATTTATATGAGCTACAACAACACTTAATTTCCCTCTGGGATCAATAAAGTATTTTGAATTGAATTTGAATTAATTCAATTTAGTTAAAAAGCTTAATATCTAGTTTAAAAATAAATATTTAGCTTCAAACTATTTAGTTCAAAAGCTAAATATCTATCTTAAAAAATAAATATAAAGCTGATAATCTAGTTTAAAAAATAAATCTTTAGCTTCAAACTAAATATTTAGCGTCAAACTAAATATTTAGTTCAAAAGCTAAATATCTAGTTTAAAAAATAAATATTTAGCTCTAAGCTAAATCTTTAGTTCGAAAGCTAAATATCTAGTTTAAAAATTAATATTAAGTATTTCGCTTCAAACTAAATATCTAGCTTAAAAATTTAATATTTATATTAGCTCAATCTTTCTAGCTAATAACTATTTAGCTAAATAGTTAGCTTCAACTAATATTTAAGTCTGAGTTAAATATTTTTGCCATATTTGTATAATATATATAATATTTAGAGGAAGTGGATTATCAAAATAAAAACTGCATCACTGTTTTTGTAAATCCATCGGTAAACGTCTGTATTGCCGTTAAAATGGCTCGTTCCACTTTGTAAGATAAAATATTGGACATGTCAGGTGAAAATAAATGTAAAAGAGGTGACATTAAGTCTCGCCAGAAATTTATATAGAGGTTCGCTAGACCCAGCTTTTATTTTGGTAGTCCACTTCCTCATGTAAAGCAGATTAGCATATTAGCTAAAAATTTAGCTCCGAGCTTAATGTTTAGCTCGAAGCTAAATAGTTAGCTAGCCAGTTTAGCTTGCGAGCTAAATAATTAGCTTCAAACTAAATATTTAGTTCGAAGTTAAATATTTTGTTTGTAGAATAAATATTTATTTTGGAGCAAAATATTTAATTTGTAAGCTAAATATTTAGCTTGAAATTGACGTTTTTAAATGAATAAAAGACATGGACACAAATATGACTGGGGGGGGAAGAATGCCCATTTAGTTATAACAGGTGATCTGACGAAACACCATACCCATCAGAACGCCATACATTCAGGTAATGCACATGCGCAGCAGTGAAACTTGTGGAATTGTGCATGAGTTGAAATCAAAGCATCAATTCAGCATAGACTACAAGTGATTTGTTGTATGATCACATAGTATATACATGTTTTCTAATTGCATGCCTTATAGAATCACAAGAAATGTTAACAGAAGTTTTCCAATTATTATGTTTAGCAAATAGAGTCGTAAAATTGAGTAATGTGTTAAATTGTTAAATCTGGTGCAATAGGGCCATTGTAAATAAAAAGGAAAAAATTGAGTCAATTTCACACACTTTCAGGAAAAAACTCAGAAATACTCTGTTAAAAAGTTGTAAACTTTCAACATTTAAACTAAGATATTTTCTCAAATCGTAAGGTCAGAAAAATATGTTTTGCTGAGATTTTAAATCAGTTATGTCCAATAGAAAATGTCAGTCCTATAAGATTTAAAGTTTATGAGATGCGCATCTGGATAATTTCAAAGATGTAAGTGGTTCCTGCAGCTCTTCTTTGGGATCAGAACGACTTCTCCTGGGTTCAGATTTGCCACGAAGGAGTCGAGAAAACATCATACTCCTTCATAAACTGTACTTTCTATCAAACAACTGGCTATCAAAACAGCATACCTTTCTAAAAACTGTATTTCCTATGACGTAAAGACCTGTCAAAACATGATGCCCAGACCCAGTCACAAACACTGGTGTGCTGTTTCGATAGTGTGTAAAAATAACTTCCGGCTAAATAAGAGAAACTGTTGCTTTTGTGTATCTCGTATATCAGCTCTGATAAAACCAGGACATCCCTCTCCTCCTCAGAGTGTTTGTCTGCACAGGCAGCAGACGCCACAGGAACCCTGCGTCCTGATCCTGGCATCTCCAAAGATCTGTAAATCACCTAAATCCGCCCCAGAGAAGCGCGCCGCTCACCTGGACCGGGCCTCCAGGTCGGTGAGCGAGCCCTCGCTGACAAAGTGAGTGACGTCTGCGATGTGGACCCCCAGCTCCAGGAGCTTCCCGCCGGCGAGGCTCCGGACCGACAGCGCGTCGTCCACGTCCTCGCAGCCCCGCGGGTCGATGCTGAACACCAGGTGGGTCTCTCTGAGGTCCCGGCGCCCTGCCGCCTCGCCGGGATCCACCGTCCAGGGCTTCTCCGGGGAGTTCACCGGCATCTCTCTCAGCTGGAAAAGATCACAGTGAAACGTGATTGTTCCGAGTCGACCCGGTTTACAGAGCTCGGAGGTTCTGCTGCAGGGCGTCCACCTGGGCTTCGGAGAACGGAGGAACGTGGATGCAGTTCTCCATGAGGATGGTCTGGACCTCCGTCTCCAGCTCCCCGGCTCGACCCAGAACCCGCACGCTGTGTCCGTTGGGATAGAGCGACGTGCTGGGCCAGGAGTCGATCCGCACCACCACCCTGTGGTCCTGCAGGAGGACCGGACCAGACCGGACCGGACCGGACCGGGACAGGTTAGGTTTGGTCTACAAGCTGAGGCTCACAGGAGAACTTTCCTCAGTTCTGGTGAAAATCATCACAACTTCTGTCTGTTCTAGTTTTATTTATCAGGATATTTTTAAACAATTATTATTATTATTATAACTTAAGCCCTAACCCAACAAGCAGCCATCATTCAGTCTTTTCCGAATTGACCTGTCATGACCTTTGACCTGCTAACTGAGGCCTGTAGAATCTGAGATGGAGATGGAGCTCCTGTGCAGTTTCTGACCTCAGGTTTATTCTTTGGGGGACTAGGAATAAAAATCAATAGGGAACCAGAATTAAATCAGGATTTAAACAAAATTAAAACTAGGATTAAAACCCAGGAACAAAACAAAAATAAAACTAGAGCTAATACCAGGAATAAACCAGGTATTAAAGCCAGAATTAAATAAGAATAAGATCAGAATAAAAATCGGGATTTAGCATAAAACCAGCAAGACATCAGGATAATACCAGAACTAAAGCAGGATAAAACTGGGAATAAAACCCAGGAAAAAAAATAAATAAAACTAGAGCTAATTCCAGAATTAAACCAGGATAAAATCGAAATAAAAATCAGAGTTAAGCATAACACCAGCAAGAAATCAGGATAATAAATAAACCAAAACTAAAACCAGGATTAAACTGGGAATAAAACACAGGGGAAAAGAACAAAAATAAAACCAGGATTAAAGTGCCCCTGGCATGAAATTAGCATTTTTTGAATTTTTTGGTCATATTTGTTAGTTTCCCCAGCCTGCCTATGTCCCCTAAGGGGTTAAAACGACTTATTAGTGTTTCCTTTGTCCCCGGGTATGTCTGCCTACATAGTGAAATTAGCACTCAGAAACGGGCTGTTTTGCAGTTCGGCATATGTCGTCACTGAGTTCCAGCCAATTACCCCCTTCTCTGAACCACACTCTCCAAGTCGCTCCCCCCGCAGCGCCTATTACAACCTAAACAACGAGAGCTGCAACTAACCGACAACATGGAGCCCAGACTGCATGGACACTGTCCTCCCCACTTCCTCCCCACTGAAAAGCTTGTGGATGGACTTTATTTATGCAGGGAATGAACCCGACCGACTCCCGAAGCGCGTGGTGGGTTATGGCAAACATTTCTTTGACGGATGTTTTATTAACTTGGGACAATACAGCAGTGGATTCGCAGATGGTCTTAAACTTTTACCAGGATCAATACCAACCCTCCATGAACCAGCAGATATCCCTATACAAGTAAGTAGCCTATATTTCCGCAATAATGTCCTTCAGCTGTTATATACCAGTGTTTCCCAAACATGACGAATCTGTGGCGCTGCGCCACAGATTCAACACCGACCCAAAAAAAAAAAAAAAAAAATCAACACCGACCGTCACATTGCGTTTCGTTTTTCTTTTTGACACTATTTAAAATCCGCAGCGCATTCATTCTCTGCTGTCTTTTCATCTCTGTCACTCACGCGTCTCTCTCACACACACACAGCCCCTCCCCTCCGTGCAGCACGTCTGTCTGAATCACCTGTTGAAGACGTCCTCTACCTTTCTGCTTCCTCCTCAGGTGCTTCGCCGTCCGGATCAGATTCCGGATCAGATTGAAACGCCATTACATACAGTAGCCGATAACTGAGCCATTACTGTCGTGGTGAAGCTAGAGACGTAATGAGGAGGGATGGATGTGTGGATGGATGATCAAATATTTTATTAGGCCTGTAATTTGTAAACAGATTATTGTTCAACACACAATATAATTAGGCCTAAACCTAATTACATTTCATACATAATATTAGAATTTGGGCGATTTGTGGTGCGCAAATGCATGTCTGTCAATGTTTCATCAGATGCGGACGTTAGAGACTCATTTGACAACAGAGGCGCCTGGGCCCCGCCCACCAAAACTCGGTGGTTCTGTGCTAATGCTAACAGAAGGGTCTCCTAGTAGGGGCTGCAGTTCTACAACAAGGCTGAGCTACGGCTAACGATCCTTTGATACAGTATTAAGGTACTTAGAGTGGGACTAAAAAGGGCCCAAACATCGCGGGGAGTTTCATGCCAGGGGCACTTTAAACTACGATTTAACCAGTTTAAAACCAGCAACTAAACCAACGCATTACATGGATAACTCCAGGACAAAATCAGGATTAATTTAGGATTAAAACGTAGCCACAAAACTAGAATAAAACTAGAGCTAATTCCAGGATTAAAGCTGGTATTAAAGCCAGAATTCAACCAGGATAAAATCAGAATAAAAATCTGGATTAAGCATAAAACCAGCAAGACATCAGGATAATTCGAGGATTAAACCAGAACTAAAACCAGGATGAAACTGGGTCTGATACCAGGTTAAAAGCTGCTATTAAAACCAGAACCAAACCCAGGAATGACACGGATAACACCAGGACTAAATCAGACGCCTCTAAAAGCATTTCTAGATGTTTCGTAAATAAATCCCTATTTTGCAGACGTGTAAAACTTTGGGTCAGACCTGCAGAGCGTCGGCCTGCGTGGTGCTGATCCGGATCTTGGGGACCCGGCGGTCCCAGGGAACGGCCAGGATGCGCTGGGAGTTCCGGCTCTGGGACTGGCTCCCGTCCCTGGGGGGGAACGTCACCACGTAGTCCCTCCAGTTCCTCTGCAGGATTCCCACAACGCGACCTGCCGGGTTTAAACTCTGACCTCAGAACCAGCGGAGACCCCAAACGGACAGGCGAACAGAACCCCTCCCACCTGTCGCCATGGGTTTGGTCTCACTGTCCTCCCCGCTCTTCTCGTCCGCCGGCCCTCCGGTCAGAGCGCTGACCTTTCCCCTCCACTCGCTCTTCGGCAGCAGCTCCACCGCCACCACGTCTCCATGCACGGCCCGGTTCCGACTCTTAGAACCGACCACCAGCACGCCGCCGCTCAGATCTGAGGCGGAGACACAGAGAGCAGGGGGGGTCAGAGGTCAGAGGTTCTCCCGGAGAGACGCACTGCTGGCCTCAAGAGCAGCGTCTGCACCTGGGTTCTTGGTGGACAAACCCTCGTTGGAGATGAAAGCTTCGTTCTGAGCCCGATGTTTGCTCACATTCAGGGTTCCCTGGTAGAACAGGAAGAACAGATTCAGTCTGCTTCACCCAGAAACGCCTCCTTAGCTGGAGAACGTGGACCCTTGGAGCAGATCGTCCTGCAGGCGAGCGTCTCGCCGGCGGTGCCCAAACCTGAACGAAGCGTCCGGATTTGATCCCCGCCTCCACGACCTCGGCGGGCAGATGTTCCGGATATTCCCTCCGGGAGTCCTCGGCCTCCTTCTCCTGCCGCGCCTGAGAGACGGAGGCGTAGAGCTCGTGGGCCGCCCGCAGCTCCGGCCAGAAGTTCTGCAGATAGTCCTGAGGAACGAAGCGAGAGAGTTTACAGCCGGCCGTCCGCCTGCCTCCACCCTGGAGGGGTCGCTACGGTGACCGGACACGCCTGGACCTACCCTTCTTCCTGTTAAGACCACCACCCCCACTAACAGCGTATCAATCCAGATTTGGTCTAATCTGGGAGAGGAAGTCGAGTTCAATTGGCTGATCCTTAAAATCGATTAAGGATAATTGGTTATTATTTTCTGAGACAATCTGAAGCTCAAACACAAAGAAATGGTTCAACTCGTAGCATCGGATGGTAACACAACAAACAATGAAGATTAAAAAGTAATGAAACAACTAATTAATTTCTAATGTAAGAAAATAATAAAAACAATCCCTCCATCCATTATCTATGCCATCCATGGTTGCTGGTGCCCATCTCCTGCAGTCATTAGTCTAGAGGGGGGGGAGACACACCCTGGACATGTTGCCAGTCCATTGCAGAAATGTTTACATTTTGATGTAATAAACTAGTTAAATTGATAAAATAATTTGGTACAAAGTAAACTTCACAAGTTTCCCAAATCTTAAAATTCTAAATAATTGAAAAACAAAGTTATATAAAATGTAATCATATTCTAATATTCTCAGTAAACAAAGTTTTAGATCTGTAGTCTGTGTTCAATTTCAACATTTATGGGGGGCCACTGATGGTTCGGGGGCCCTAAGCAGTGGCTTAGTTCCCTGATGCCTTGGGCCGGCTCTGTTCCCAGCCGAGCGTACCTCGCTGCTAATTTCTTACATTTGAATGATGGCAAAACGGAAGTTCTTCTCATTAAATCATCGGTCGGAAACCTTGGTGCGAACATTGATACTCAAATCAACTCTATTGTAAAATCCTGTTGTTGTTGTTTTTGATAAGGCGAATCTCTAAACTCAAGTCCATTATTAGTAGGCGGCCGTTTGAAACTGTCCCTCCATGCTTTCATCACCTCGAGACTCGACTGTTGTCTTTTTGGGGTTAATAAAATCACCGGCTTCCCATTGAGCTTCGCATCTCTTTTAAGATTTCTCCACTTTCAAGACTGGTGGCTGAACACCCACTATTTCTCCATCGCATTTGATTCTCAGTCCCGTTGACCTTCACAACACTACCATGACCAATATCTAACCAAATTAACCAATCTCACAATGCTTCTTGTTGTATCTTGTTTCCCTCTTTTTATTGTATTTTTACTATTATATTTATTGTGTCGCGTTTTGTAAGTGTTCTGATAACTGTACAGCACTTTGTGCGATAATTTTTTTTGCTTTTGAAAGTGCTATATAAATATAAAGGTATGGTATAGGGATGTAAGAAAATATCGATACGCCGATATATCGCGATATTTTATTTCCCAATATTGTATCTATATTCAAAAGCAAAATATAGATATTTTTTGGGGGGGATTTAAATGGAATGATGACAGTAATTTTTATAGTAAAATTAAAAGTATAACTGGTAGTTTTGTGGCTGTTTTTATATTCTTCAATCCAGTGGCTCAACTAGATCTAGTAATAAAACTGGATGTGTTAAAGTATGAAACAGGTTGGAGTGTTTAGAATGATGGGACAGTTTTTCTAGTTAAATTGAGTTTTAAAAATCACAATATATCATTTTACTAATCGTATCGTCTCCCCTGTATCGCGATACATATCATATCGCCAGATTTTTACCAATACACATCCCTAGTACGGTACCTAGGGTGACCAACCGTCCTGTTTTCCCCGGACATGTCCACTTTTCACGTGCTGTCAGGGGGGATTTCATAGACTGATGAAAATGTCCGGGTTTTCATCGTTTTTAAGGGGACAAATAAGCATACTTCATTTGACTGGTGCGATGGATGCAATACGACACATTTTCTCTCATCTATCGTTCTCTCCGAGCTGCTGCCTAGTGGACGGTTCTGACCCGTTTCATAGACGTAACAGACAGCGGGCTGTGATGCGCTGCACCACTTTGCCCTTCGCCGCGCTGCGCGCTCGTCGTTGCGACTGTTCACAAGATATTAAAGCGCACGTGTAGCTTTAAAGGCATACTCCGCAACTTTTACACCTTAATATAATGTTTTTTTCAAAAGTTATGGTGGAGTGTTATCTATTATGTTCATTTTTAGAGTTATCACCACATTACAGGGTCCGTGGCTTTTTTCTGCACTATAGAACGTTTGAGCGGCGACCCGCCGCCGGAAGTACCGACTGATTTCTGCTTTACGGCAGAGTCATACGGCCTCGCTGTTTAGAGACTGTAGAGATGCTGATCCACCAAAGAGACCAAGAAATCCCTTATCAGTATAAGCTAGAAAAAAAAAGAGAACGTGATAGAGAGAGAGCAAAGACCAGAGTAAATATTGGGCCGGCTTTTCCTCGTTGGAGAGTTCTTTTAGAACCAACATCATGAACTACGGACGCCGAGTTAGCCGTGCTGCTAATGGATAGGTAAGTAATCAATGATTTCACCGGGGTTATAGTGTTTGGTCTGGCATGATGTTGTTATACAGTCCTGAGAAAGCTGTTTATTCAATGTGTGGAGGTGGATGAACATAGTTTGCACTGTATGCCTTACAGTAGTAATGTGAATTACACAACCGAGTCGATCTCTGTTAGCCATCTAGAGGCTAATGTGATGCTAACGTGTAAGACTCGGTTCTGTAGATAAAGCTGCAAACTCCGGCGTAGTCGCTGTATTTTAGTATATAAGTCAAACTTTTTTCTTTTGGTTTCTTCAAGCTAGTGATTGATATTTTTGTTGTTTGATTTTTTTCCTAAAACATCTAAAGATGTCGGCTGATTCTAGTGTCGGGAGGTGTTTGCTACGTGGCGCTTAGACGTTCTCTGTATCTAATCCCACTGTTTTTCTAATTACCCCGACCTCCCCCACAAACTGAATACCTAGCTGTGAGATCTTTACTCTAAATTATTCCGATTGTTTTGCGAACTGAAACGGCGCTTGTTTGTTGTTTGGACAAGCGATTTGGAAAGCAGCCACTGAAACATGCCTCTTATGAGCGACAGAGAGATTTGATTTTACGACAGAGATGTTGCGCGGCAAGCCTGAAGAGGGCGACAGAGAGCAAATATCATGAAAGTTGCGGAGTATGGCAATAAAGTCAAAAGTGGCAAAGATCCAGTTGGTCCACATGGAAACGAAATCTATAATAATAATAATTCATCTATAAACTGACTGAGGAGGATGAAGATAAAATCAAAAAAATGGAGCAGGCATTATTGTGTTTTTGAGACTGCTGCTTTTTATTTTTATTATTACAATGAAAATAAAATAATACCCCTTTTCTCAGAATGTTATTTCAGATTTTTGCTTAATTTTTGTCCAGAATGACTTAAAAAGCGAACTATTATTGTTTCTGGTAAATGTTCTAATTTGGAAGAGTAATTATTTCTATTATTAATTAATTTCTAGAGATTTTAAAGTAATGTTTGCACTCGTGAAAGCCCGTCTGAAGGTTGTTATTTAACTGTTCATTCTAACCACATGGAGAATGCGAGCTTTAATATGTTTGAATCAAAAGTCTGGTCACAGTCATGACAGTGGTTCAGGACTGTACCAAGTGTGCTCTGCTTTTAGAAATCAAAATATGGTCACCCTAATGGTACCTGGACGCTGATGACAAAAACCCCAGAGTTGAGGCTGCTGAACCGAGACACGGCTTCCGGGTCTTCAGTGATCATCACGATGTTCATCATTCCGGCCAGGTGGTTGTAGTACCACACCGCAGCGGCGTACACACACCTGCACACACACATAATGAATGAAGGTTGTGGGCGGGAACATCCGGGTCACCTGGGAAGACTCACCTGGTCTGCCACTTCTCCTGGCTCTCCCCTTTCTCTCTCGGACGGTAGGAGAACTCCTGGAAGTCGTTGGCGAACAGGACGCAGTCGTGCCGCGGGTCTTTCAGCAGGTTCCTCAGGCGGTTGTAGAACCTGCAGAGGAACAGAACTCCTGAAGTCCGGATTATCAAAAAGGTACATCTCTACCTGTAGCTTCGATCATTCTGGCTCACAGAAGAATGAAAACCCAAAACTCAGTGTCTCAGAACATTTCCAATAAAAATCCATTGAAAGCATTTTAGTCAGAAATGTCAAGATAAGATTCTGAAAACTAATGTTCATCTCGCTGCTCTCGGTTCCTGGTCTGGGCTCCTTTTGCTTGAATCACTGCCTCGTCATCTTCATCGTTGGTTCCGGTGTCTCTCATCTTCCTCCTGACGTTACTCCATAGATTCTCTACGGGGTTCTGGTCAGGCCCGTTTGCAGGCCAATCAAGCCCAGAACCACCATGGTGACTGGAACAGCTACTGGTACCTCTGGAAGTGTGGGTCGGCACCAAGTCCTGCTGGGAAATGAACTCATCATCTCCATTAGTTATCCCTGGTGCACCTTTGCCTAAAACACTTTTTCCTTCCACTCAACCTTCTATAGGGTTCACACCAGGGCCAGAGGAGGTTAAAGGTCACCACACACTGTGTTGGACCGAACCTGTGGCCTCCAGCAGCTGCCCCACCCAACGCGAAGCCTCCTCCCACCACCAGGTCAGCCGCAGTAAAAGCTCGGTTCTGGTGGGGGTTCCTTATCTACAGCTTCCATCGGGTCACAGCTAATGAGGCCGACCCGGCTCGCTCCCGCAGGGAACAGAGGAGCTGGTTCAGGAGCAGCGCTTTGGGTCCACACCAGAGTTCTGGATGAACCTGAGTCTTGTTTTTACATCAGTGTGGTGAAGGGTTCTGGCAGGTTCTGGTTTGTCGGTGTGGTTCTGGACCCGGTGGGTTCTCCTACCTGCGTCCCTTGCTGTGCAGAGCCTGGCAGGCCGTCTGGGTGAACACGACCCCCTGCAGCTCCGTGAACTCCAGCACCTCCAGGTAGTTCACCACCACCTCAGCGTCCGGCACCACGTAGTGGGTCAGATCTCCGGGCAGAACTTTCCCATCTGGGTGGGACGTTTAGAAGAAGAAAAACACACACAGAGATCTAACATGAACAGCAGTAAGAGGGGCAACACTGAAAACAATCTCCTCAATTCTCCCCAGGGAAGGTTCTGAGGAAATACTAAAAGCTTTTAGCCGGTTCTGATCGCCGTGGTCTGGAAGGAGAACCAAATGTGGCCCTCAGATGTTCGGTACCAATCTGGGAACCGCTGAGCAGATCAACGCTAGCATGAGCTGGAAACACCAGCAATGCTCTCCAACCAGCTCAACACGGACTCAGAGGGCGCCAACCGAGAACTCCTGACCCATCAGAACCTTTAAGCTGGACTGAAACCTGGAGCGGTCCAATCAGATGTCTTTTAGATGAAGACGACGGTCGGACGAGACAAAGATTGAGCCGCTTGAACACCGTACCAGCTGTCAAGCACGGCAGTGGCAGCCTCATCATGTGGGGCCAGAATGCTGCATTTCATGTTCTATGATCATTTCAGTGAGAGGAGAACGTTCTAATAAATCATTTAAACTGATTCAGGATGGTTCTGGACCTGAGGCGGGTAGTAACTACTTACATTTACTAAATTACCTTCACTTGTGTATTTTTTGTTGTTTTTTGGAAAGAAATGACTTTTAGAAGTACTATTTCTGCATCGTACTTTTTACTTTTACTTGAGTAACATCATTATGAAGTATCGCTGCTCTTGCTCCACCTACTGCGAGTTAAACAAGCAGGTTTGCACCAGACAAGGACACAAACCTGCTGTTTATGTTATAGTGAGACCTCCTGTTTATACACAAGCTTTGTTGCTCTAATGTTATTCTGCTGCTGAGCCATTTGGAGATCAATTCAATATATGGTAAACACTGGGGATGTCAGAAAATATCGATATACCGCCATATTTTATTTCCTGATATTGCATCAATATTCAAAAAATATATATCTTTTTTTTGGGGGGATTTGAATGGAACCATTATTGATGACAGTCATTTTTGTAGTTGTGTGGCTGTTTTCTCCTTCTTGGTTCCAGTGGATCAACTAGATCTAGTAATAAAACTGGATATTAAAGTATGAAACAGGTTGGAGCGTTTAGAATGATGAGGCAGTTTTTCTATAATCAAATTAAGTTTTAAAAAATCACATTATATCGTCTTACTCGTAGTATCGCGATATATCGTATCGTCCCCACTGTATCACGATACGCATCATCAGATTTTTACCAACACTAATAGTAAACACTATATATGGTCATTAGAAGCACTTCCCCCGTTATAACAAGGAAACATTACCTGTTGCATTTGTTTCATAAGTTTAAAATTTACATTTTTTAAAAGTTTCTTGAGCTTCAAATGGGTTAATTTGTAATTATTGATCTTTATATGTATAGATTCTTTCATTGTATGTTTAAAATACCGGAATTTGCACATTACATTATATTATATTTTGATCTGTCTGATGAAATCATGTTTTCAAAACTAATCCGAACCAACAGAACTGGCGCGATGTTCTGATCAGTTATTCGGTATTTTTACATGTTGAAGCAGAGCCACTCCTGGTTGCAGCAGCTGATTTATTGTTTTCAGTGAAACGGGAAATGAAAATGTTGTTGTTTTCTCCTCCGGACCGGGACCGGGACCGGGACCTGAGCTCTGGTCTACACGCGGTACCGAACCCGTAAAGTGGACCTCTCTGGCTCCAGGGGACCTCACCGTTCTCACAGCCCGCCTGGCACAGAGAGCTGAAGCAGGGGACCCGCTCCCGCAGGTAGTGCTCCCGAACCACCCGAACCTTCCGGCCCCGGCTGCTCTTCAGGTGCAGAACCTTCTCGGTTTTAATCATCCTGGGGACTCGGACCAGGAACTCAAGCATGTAAACAGCTCCGGACCAGGCAGGGCGGGCGGGAGGGCTCCAGCAGAGAGGGAGAGCGTCGTGACGTCACCACGTTCCAGCTCTTCTGCTGCGTTCAAGTGCTGTCGGAGATGTCGGTTGGTGAAACGAAAAATAACGCAAAGTATGAAGAAACGATATCTTCGCAAAAATAATAAATGTGATCATGTTTCTAAATCTGTGGGGGAAAACCAGGAACAGAGCCAAGTAATCCAGAGAGCTATAGGCCAATAGCTCTGGCTTCTCATACAGGAAAATTAATGGAAAAAATGATTACAGAAAGATTCAATTATTATTTAGAAAGTAGGAAATTGATAATAAAATATCAAAATGGATTTAGGAAAGGCAGAGGAACGATGGATTCAATAGTAAGTTTGGAAAGTGAAATTAGGAAAGCACAAAACAAAGAAAGTTTAGTTATAGTTTATTTTGATGTAGAGAAAGCATATGATATGGTGTGGAAGGAGGGATTAATGATTAAATTAAAGAGATTAGGGATTGAAGGAAGAACATATGATTGGATAAAGGATTTTTTGTTTAATAGACATGTTCAAGTAAAAATAGGAAATAAAATGTCAAATAGTTATAAAGTAGATAACGGGACACCACAAGGATGTGTGATCAGTCCAGTTCTTTTCTCTATTATGATCAATGATGCATTTAAAGATACAGGATATGATATTGGGAAAGCATTGTTTGCAGATGATGGAATAATATGGAAAAGGGGAAGAAACATCCAATATTTACAGAAAAAGATACAAGAAGCAATAATAAAAGTAGAAAATTGGTCATAAGAATGGGGGTTTAAATTTTCAGTAGAAAAAACAAAAAGTATGGTCTTTACAAGAAAAAGGAAGGTAAAAATGGAACTTAAATTATATAGGGAGCAATTGGAGCAAGTGAAAAGTTTTAGATATCTGGGGGTTATATTTGATGAAAAATTAATTTGGAAAGAAAATATTAACAAAATAGAAGAAAGATGTAAAAGGGTAATAAATATAATGAGATGTTTAAAAGGGAATGAATGGGGAGCTAGTGCTAAAGCATTAAAACAAATGTATATAGCAATGATCAGGTCTGTTATTGAGTATGGTAGTATAGTATATAGTTCAGCAAGTAAAACATCATTAAAAAGGATTGAAGTAATTCAAAATCAGGCTTTAAGAATATGTTGTGGAGCAATGAAAACCACTCCTATAGTATCATTACAAATAGAAATGGGAGAGAAGCCTTTGAATCTAAGATTCAAATGATTGAAAATGAATTATTGGGCTAATGTACAGGGAAGTGAAGAGGATGAACATCTGGTATAAGATCTTGATGGTTGCATTCAAGGCCATCAATGGTCTGGCCCCCGCCTACCTCGCTGAGCTGGTAATCATCTACCAACCAACCAGAACTCTGCGTTCCTCTAATCACATCGCACTGGTCATGCCCAAGTACAATTACAAAAAGTCTGGAGGCCGGTCCTTTTCCGTCCAAGGCCCAAAGCTGTGGAACGCGCTTCCAGTACAGCTTCGAAGCAACTCTGAGTTGTGTGTTTTTAAATCACAGTTGAAAACACATCTTTTTCGACAAGCTTTCGATGCGTAGCCATTGTCTCGATTGCTGTTTGTGTTTTTATGCTTTTATTTAGTGCCGTCTACTGGGGCTCTTGTTTTATTTGTGTTCTTACTCTGGAAAGCGCCCTTGGTCACCTTTTGGCTGTTGTAAGGCGCTATATAAATACAATTTGATTGGTTGATTGATTGGTTAAGGGTGAGATGAAAGCAGGAGGGGAATATATTAATAGAAAATACGAGAGTATGATCTGGAAATCATGTAGACTAGCGGAAGAATTTAAATTAAATGATAAAACATTTGTTAAAATTTTTTATATTCACCTACCCCAATTTGTTTATTTCCAAAAGTAGTCATTGATTTTTATATAAAAAAATTAATTGGAGAGGAGGAAAGGTAATGGAAACTGGGATAATATTGTTGAAAAAAGGTTGAGTGAAACACATAAAACATTTATCCCTTTATTCACAGACGGATCAAAAGAATCAGGTGAAGAAACAGGTTTTTCTTTTTGGATTCCAAAATTAGGTATATATAATAAAAGTAGAACTTCTAATAATCTATCAATAAACACAGTGGAAATGTTAGCTATTTCTTTTAGTTTACAGTGGATAGAACAAAATGGAATTAAAAAAAGTGTTATATGTTCAGATTCAATGTCAGTATTATTATCAATTAAAGCAATATCAGCAGATAAAAGACCAGAGATTTTACTTGAAATATATGAATGCTTATTTAGATTAATAATGAATAATTCACAAGTTAAATTTATGTGGGTTCCAGCACATAGAGGGGTAGAGGGTAATAAAGTAGCTGATTATTATGCAAAGCAGGCAACAAAACTAAAAACTATAATAGAGGTACCATATAGTGTGGAAGAGATTAAAGCGATTATTAAGAAACAGATAATGGAGGAATGGCAAGAACAATGGATAAAGGAAGAGAAAGGAAGGCATTTATATAATATTAAAGGAAAGGTAGGGAGAATGGAAAATATTCAAATGAATAATAGAAATCAAGTAATAGTTTCAAGGATGAGATTGGGACATACAGGCTTAAATAGTACACTTTATATAATAGGAAAACATAATACAGGATTGTGTGATTGTGGGAATAATAGGGAAACGGTTGAACATGTATTATGTTATTGTAGGAAGTATGTAATAAATAGGAAAGTATTAGAAGAAAAATTAAAAGTTAAGGGATATGGAAAATTAAGTCTAAAGAATCTGTTAAGAGGAGAGATAGAATTGTATAGATTAGTACTGGAATTTTTAAGGAGAAGTAGAATAATAAATAGAATTTAGTGGAAATATTAATAGGATACTTCCCACTACGACTCACACTCCCATACAGTAGGGGGCGGAAATGCACCTAAAGGTGGTTTCCACCCGCCAATAAACAAAAGAAGAAGAAGAATCTGGTTCATGTGGGGTCGTTTTAATCTGTAAAGCACTTAGAGTTGCAGTCTTTGTATGAAAAGCGCTTTATTAATAAAGTTTGATTGATTGATTGGAAAAATAGGTTGCAGATTTTAATCAGCAGGTCACCAAAAACCACACTTTGCTACATGTAGAAAACATGCTACATGCTAATTAGCTTCACAGCAAAGAATGCTTTTGTTTTCTTACTGTAAAAAAAATAAAAGAATTAAATTAATCTAAAGATTGTTAGGTCGAGTTCTCTGACTGGAAATAGTTCAAAAATGTAATTATTAAAAGCAGAAATTCACCAAATTTCATATGCATGGATCGCTGTGTTCATATTCATCTTGTAGTAATTTCCCAAAACATGTCTATCTTTATGCAGTGTTATAAAATATAAAATAAGGAACGATCTAATTGGTTAGTTGTTGGGAGGGGAGGTGATTCAACATCCTTCCATCCGGCTTCTCTGATTTCTCCATGACGCGTTTCCACTATCGGTTCTTCAGGGTGATTTGACCAGACCAGTAAAAATCGGGCAAACAGTGTTAAACAATTAAACC
This sequence comes from Valencia hispanica, assembly GCA_963556495.2. Taxonomy (NCBI): domain Eukaryota; kingdom Metazoa; phylum Chordata; class Actinopteri; order Cyprinodontiformes; family Valenciidae; genus Valencia; species Valencia hispanica. The sequence goes on from OY747701.1 coordinate 60,035,425, forward strand.
GATTTTTGGCCTTGTGAATCGATTCAGAATCTGTTTTTTAAATTTTTCTTTAACACAGCATTCACTCCTATGGTGTTTCTGGCAGATCAGTGGATTACGCAGAGTCCTAAACGCTTTTAGTGAACAAAAGACCCCGTTTAGGGAAGCGTATTGGTAAAAATCTGGCGGTACAATTTGTATCGCGATACAGGGGAGACGATACGACATATCACGATACTATGATATGATACATTGTGATTTTTAAAACTGAATTTAACTGTAGAGATTTCGTTCTAAACACTCCGACCTGTTTCATACTTTAACAGGTCCAGTTTTATTACTAGACTTAGTCGATCCGCTGGAACCAAGAAGGAGAAAACAGCCACAAAGCTACCAGACATACTTTTTAATTTTACTACAAAATTACTGTCATCATTAATGGTTTTATTCAAATCCTAAACTCCCCCCCTCCAAAAAAAATTGATACAATATGTAAAATGTTTCATACAACCTAGTGAAAACCTTTAATACAACTTTGTGAAATCATCTTCCTGTTTAAGTAAAACGTCTTTGTGCAAGGTTTTCAGTATAGTAAGTGGAAGAGTTTAATTTGTGTATATTAAAGGTAATTGTGAATAATGTCCCAGGGGGCACCCCATAGTAAATGACAGTCTGCGTTATTTTGTCCTGCTGCACACGCTCAGTTGTTGGAGCTGGAATAATGCAGACAGGGTAGGTAGAGGGGGCGGGGCTAGGACAATATGAGCCATCTACAGAGCTCAGTGTCATGAAACAAAAGGACAATTCCGACTTTCCCGAGGGCCATGGAACGCAGCATCGGTCCCGGTGAAGTGGGCAGCGAGTCCTCTCGGTGTTGCGCTGATCTTTGGCTGCAGCCGCGCAGAGACGCAGCAGCGGAGCTCAGAGACTCAACTTGGAAACTGCGGCGATGCTGAGGACTTTCCTGGCGCTCCAGGATCGGCTTCTTCTGGGGAAATCCGTCCTCTGAGAGGATTTGCTGCTGGCCCACGGTCCCTCGGAGGGAACTTTGTTCTGGACGCGTCCCCGCTGCAGGTAAGCTGGAGAGCCCGGACTCATGTTGGACAGAATGGGAATAAACCGGGACCAGAACCAGAACCAGGAGAGGAGAGGAGAGTTACTTCCAGCTGCTGTTAGTTAACTTGTGCTGATATTTTCATCTTTATACTCAGAGATTTATGTTCTGTTTATTTCACTGCCTTTAATTAATGAAATGCGCATCTTATGAGGAAGAGATGAATGCAAATAGACTAAAAATGATCACTAATAAGCCCGTGATTAAAAGTTAGACTAATTTGTGAAGCTGCTGTGTTGGTGCTCTGAGGTCAGGGAGTTTTTACTGGACCGGTCCGGACCGGCTGGGTGAACCTGTGAGTCGGTCCAGTTCCCCAGTCTGCTCTCTGCGGTCATGTTTGGGTTGGGTGTTAATTAATCTGCAGGTCAGCAGCCTGATCACTGCTGCTGCTGTTTGCGTTCATCCCACTGAAGGATCACAGCTGCAGGCTCGTTTCTGCCGCCACCAGAGGGCGACGCTGAGCAGCACACAGGTCCTCACCTGCAGGTTCTGCTGCTGGTTGCGTTCAGTAAGCAGAGTAATTGAAGCTGATGCACCAAGAGAGGAGGCTTCCAGCGTCTGCAGCCATGTGTCACCGAGAGATTTGTCACAAATGTGGCCGAGCAATAAAAGTAATGCAGCTGCTGATGCTTCCTGAGCTCTTACTTTAATTAAATTGTTTTTAAGAGGATGCACTGAGCTGCTGCTGCTGGGTCAACGGTTCAGTTTCAAAAGATCATCTCAGGGAGAAAAGTTTCACACAAGCTGCAGAGGTTAGACTCTGGACGTTATCTCAAATGTTTTCTGTTTGGCCTTTAAATCATTCCAAAAACCCCGTTGTTAAAGTTACACAGTCAGAAATAACAGTGATAATTAGGACTATTCAGTCATTAGTATGGATGCACGATATACCGGCATCAACATCGGTATCGGCCGATGTTAGGCGTTTTTTAACATATCGGCATCGGTCCGATAAGTAACAGAGGGCCGACAACCAATGCTTATTTATTTCCATTTTTTTGATGTTCTGGTCTGTGTTTCCGGGAGGGTTTGTTTGGTCATGTGACAGCGATAGTGATGCGGCGCAGGAATGTGGGGGTGTTTAACTCAAGCAGAGGAGCGATGTAGATGGTGCGGTTGATTTTCCGAGGTGTCGAAAGTGTATGGAAATATACCATATCGGTGCGTATCGGTTATCGGCCATAACAGCGGGATTAATATCGGACATCGGTATCGGCCCAAATTTTCATATCGGTGCATCCCTAGTCATTAGAGACAAAAATGGGGGTTAATTTCTCAAACCCATTTACATCCACGTTATTTATTCGTTTAGAAATGTCACAGTTTCATATAAATATTGATTTAGCAAAATAAATATTTAGTTTACAAACTAAATATTTAGTTTACAAACTAAATATTTAGTTTGCAAGTTAAATAAGCTCAAAACAAAAATATTTAGTTAACAAACTACATATTTAGTTTACAGGTTAAATAATAAGCTCCAAACAAAAATATTTAGTTAAAAAACTAAATATTTACTTTCTAAACTAGATATTTAGAAGCTAGCTAAATATTTAGCTTCGAACTAAATATTAAAGAGGCTATATGCAACTTTTCCCCCAAAATAAACGTAACAATAGCCTTTTTATTTGACCATTTATGACCCAAACACCTCCTGATGAGCATACTGACACCTTGTCGGATTTTCCCGCGCTGTCTGCGGATGTGAGGTCAAGCGCGTTCATGTTAAATGTTTCAGATCACTCTGCCACCACCGCTAATCAGCACTCGCAAGCAGTTCAATGGATTGAGCGAATTACACAGAAGAGACCAAGGACAATCTGACACCAACAGTAACTCCACATGAGAGTAAAAAAGTTAAACCCCTGACAAGTGTTCGAAAAAGATAGAAGATTGAGAGCGACCGGCGTAGGAGCGCGCGCTGCGAGAGCGAGCAGAAAGGAAGAGCAGTTCTGTTTTTTGGCCACATGGGGTCAGTCACGAGTTTAAATTTCAGAAAATTGCATATAGCCCCTTTAACCATATAGCTAATATGCAAATTTACTTGTTGATAAGCGGAAATGGACTACCAAAATAAAAGCTGACAGTGACAATGAATAGTAGCTCTTTATCATCATTAATTTTGCTCCTGACATGTCCAACGTTTCAGCTTAAAAAATAGAATGAGCCGTTTTATCGTCAATACAGACGTTTACTGATGGATTTACAGCAGCAGGAGTTTATATAGAGGTCAGCAAGACCCAGCTTTTATTTTGATAGTCCACTTCCTTTTATCAGCAAGTAAATTTGCATATTAGCTAAGCATTTCGCTCTGCGCTAAATATTTAGTTCAAAGCTAAATATTTAGCTTATGAACTAAATAGTTTGTAAAATAAGTATTTAGCTCTAAATTAAATATTTAGCTAAATAACTAAATATTTAGTTTGTAAAATAAGTATTTTGCTCTAAATTAAATATTTAGCTTAATAACTAAATATTTAGTTTGTAAAATAAGTATTTAGCTCTAAATTAAATATTTAGGAAATTTCTGGATTCACACTGATGTCATTGTTAGTTTAGTAGTTGTTTACGAAAAACACTTTCGGTTATGGCGGTTTTCCGATCACCCCCAAACTCCAATCACTTGTTCCTGGTGCCACTGCGGACATTTCCTGAACATTTAATAAAAATCTGTTTAGAACTTTTTGAGTTATGCTGTTAGCTAACAGACAAAACTAACAAGCAAACATATCCTGGCAAAAAACATAACATTCTTGGCGGAGGTAAATATATGAATGACATGGTGAAAATATAACTTTAAAAAAATGAACTCCCAATTTATTTTCTTATGACAGGCTACATAATCCAAATTATTGCTGATAATTTATTGTCATTTTGAACAACAACAGCAGTTCTTCCAGTCAGATCTCCTCCACGTTCATGTTGGTTAAACCATCTGCATGTTTCAGTTAGTCTAGGATTTCAGTGGCTTTAATTTAAACCTTCTCTCAGGTAAATCTAACTTTTATTAGTTTTTGTTTTGTCATGCACCAGTTGACCTACAACCAATTAAATTCGTCTGATTTTTTCCTTAACTGACCCTGAAAAATCAAACCTTTCCCCCCTATTGGTGGAATGCATAAAACTCATGAACTCCCACTGTTTTCGGTCAGTAAAGGCATCAACCGCCAGCGGGAAAAATTAGCTGCATTCATGCTTTGATGCAAAAACGGAGACAATAGACTAAAATAGTTTAGAATCAGTGGAGAAATCCACGTGTCTCAGCAGCTGGAGAATAGAAGCAGATAATAAAGATAAACCAGAGATGGAACAGTAAGGTAAAAAAATAAAAATAAATAGCAGCTGCAGATTCTACATAACATCATTAAGATCACGTAAAACCTCCACAAATGATGCTTTTTGCATATTTGTGCAACAAAAGGCTTTAAAAATATGGAACGCTGCTCATAAAGTCGAGGAAGGACCCGCAGCCTGCTGAAGGAGATCTTAGCGCTGCAACAGCTTCATGCATGGGGGAGGGCTTTATATTTCTCCTGTATCCTACGACCTGTTCCGGGTCGAGGGGACATCCCGGGACAGACGGTGTTAAAAATGATTGAGATCAGGCAGGTAGAAAGCAGACCAGCAGCACACGAGGAGGAATGGTTACATTTAAGGAGGGAGGCGAGAGCGACGGATTTGTGTTTGAAGTGAGAAGAAGGAGAAACGATCGATTAAAAGAAGCAGAGACCGATGTGTTCTCTGATGTTCCCCACTGTGCTACGGCTGGAGAAGATCTCACCCGGAATGAACCCAGAGTCTGCTCCTGCAGCCCCTCGTTAGGAGCTAACGATGCTCAGTCAGCTCTGTTACGTGGGATCCTCCTCGTGTGCATCTTCGGCTGCCACAGTGAACGGGAGTCCAGTTTAGGGAGTAACTAACCGCTGAACGGAACCGCCCGAGGTGGAGGAGCTCCGTCTTTCTGCTGGGCCTTCACAACTTTTCTCTCTAGACCTCAACGTCTGTCCTTAACCCCTGACCTCAGGTCTCAGTCCGAAATGCTTTTTTCCCCGTTTAAGGTCAGAGCGAAGGAAGGAACCTGACCCAGACCTCTCTTAGCCATCTGGTGAACATGTTCATTCTGCCCAGGCTTTAGATTCTCCCAATCATGACTTGAACAGTCTGATTTGAAGTGACAGAACGATCCGATGGACCGCCGGATTGGTTCCATGTCACAGTTTGAGATCTTCAGCAGCTGTGTTTCCTTTTGAAACTGGGAATCCTCCGGATCGATGCGTGTGATCGGTGCCGATGAACCGGGGAACGTTGTTCCTTCGGGGCGAGTTTTGATCGGAGCTCGGCAGGAACCGCATCTTGACGGGTAACGATCAGGAGATGACATGAACTTGATCTAGTTCTGCATGGAGGAATTAAATTTAACCTGGAGACCCGAACCAGAAAACCCGACTAAACCACCCCTGATCCAGCAGCCTGCAGCTCCTCGATCTGTCCTTTTTCAGCCCTTCTTTTGTACATCAGCTGCTGTGTGGTTCTGTTGATGACCCAGATTGGACCCGGCTTCAGCTGTCGGACAGATGGACTCACATTAGACTCTAGAATAACTGGGTTCATAGAGGTTCACTCAGTTGCTGCAGGGTGTCCAGGTTCTGTGGCTGCAAAAATAAACCATCATCCCTCCCAGAAGATCTTGTTCTTCATCCAGATGCAGCTTCGCTACCCTAAGTCCCGCTGCCATCTTGTGTCCAGTGGCGGTTCTAGACCAAATTTACCAGGGGGCCAGAGTTTGTTCATAGGGGCACAAAACAAAAAAATGAAACAATATTTCAATATGTCATCGTTTAATATATTAAATGAGCCAAAGGGACTATGGTGGCTCCTGATCCAGCAGATGAAACTCAACATGGCTGAAGCTAAAAGTTCAACAAATTAAATTTTAACTCATTGTTAAAATAAAACTTTAAAGGTAAGAAATGAAATGAGTCCAGGAGATAATTTAGTTATGGTTTCTTTCCTAAATCATCTTTAAAAACTGATTTGGTATTGTTTCTGCAGTACAGGGGCCAGGATCAGTTCTACAGGGTCACTCTAGAACCGCCCATGCTTGTTTGTAGAGAGAAGGGCCGACCTGTCGAGAATTAAAAAAGACAAACAAAAGATAATTAAACTAGAAAATCACTCAAAGAGCGTAGACCTCTTCCAGGGCCACTCCCTCCCCATAGGTGAGCTCTCTGACACGGGAGAGGAGTCCGCCATAGTGCTGCTGGTCGGTGGGTGGAGACACGCACCACCCATCCCAAAATCAGTTTAATCAGTTCTTCCTGGTATTGCGGATATTTCCTTTAAATGTCATCGAAATCCGTCCAATGCTTTTTGAGTTATGATGCTAACAGACAGACAGACGGGCATGAAAACATTATGTCCTGGTGGAGTTGGTAGCGAAAAAATCTGGAAAATGTAGGATAAACCCAGGAAAAATAAAAAAACAAAAGGAAAACATTCATGATTGAAACAGCAAGAAAAAGACCAACTGAATAAAACTAATAAAACAAAAAGAAATGGAAGAAAAGTTGGAAAAAAACGGAACTAAATTCAGAAATAAAATCCCCCAAAAATCTGTTCATTAACTGAACATTATTATGAAAGCAGAAAACTAGCGTAAAATATCTCCTTCATATCAGACCACAGTTTAATATTTAACTTTAAATAAATAGGTGCATCTCCCTTTGAAAGGCAGCTGATTAAGATGCAGATAATGAAGTAAAATCACAAGTGGTTTGTGTTTGATGAATTATGGAGGGGCTACAGTCAGGGGGATGTTTTCTCAGGATGAAGAAGCAACGAGGCTCACAAGGTGGAGGAGCATTAAGGCCAGCAGCCCGTCGGCTCCCGGCGTCGCATTCAGGCTCCAACAAAGAAGAAAGAAGGAAGAAAAGCAACATGAAAGACCTTTAAGTGCTTCTTCATCTGTAGAGGAGGAGGGGGGGGGGGTGTCTATTATAAAACCTCATGAATTTCTCCCCTCAGGCCCTGAGTGACAGAAAACAGAGCTGGACTGGAGGACGGCGCGCGTCATGGGCTTGTTTGGACCTTTGGGGTCAATAAAAGCAGAAAAATGGGCCAAATGTTTGTTTGGTCGGATGGAACGGGATCAGGAACTTCCTCTGCTCTGATGTTTCCATCGCTGAGACCCGTATTTAAAACGCAGGGAGGCTGATTGACGATATTTTCGGTCGATCCTGTTCGTTTTTATTTCTCAGGGTTTCTTTTGTTTGAACCGGTTTTCTTTGACATGGGTCTTGAGGTGAGCTGTTTGAAGCTGTAGCTACTTCTTCCCGATGATTGAGACGTTTAAGACTTTTTTTTTTTTTTTTTTTTTTTTACACCCAGAAGAAATCTTCTGTTTCACTCCGAGCATATTTGCATCTAAATTTGACAGTTTCCTCTCACAGGTTTTCCTGTTGAAACACATTTCCTTCCCGTTTTTCGCTCACGTTTTGGAGGAAATCAGACTCTCATGGTTCTGATTAACGAGTGAAGCTCAGAGCCCAGATCATCAACCATGTTCCCCTCCTCTCTGTCAGCATTTCTCCATCAGCGGGCCAAGCAGAGTGTGTACAGTCTGGAAACAACTGCAGGGTGTGTGTGTGTGTTAACGTTGAAACTTGTTAGATTTTTCATGCTTTCGCTCTGAGACTCGATGTCGGTCGGAAGCTAAACCTCAGCGTTAGCTGAAGGATCTGAAGGTCGGCCATGTTTTCCCTCTGAATATAAAATAAATATGTCAATAAAAATGATTGCTAGTCTTTTCAGACGCTTGCAGAAAGATTTGTAGCCTTTAAAAATCCTGCCTAAATGGATCATCCAACCCAGCAAGTCAAGCACCAAATCAGTCCAGCTCTAAATATTCAGACTTTTTGCTTGTTCATTAAATGCATCAAAACTGCAAATCCCCATTTTCTTCCCCAGCCTGTGAATGCATCAGCAAACAACACGTTGATGGACCTGGAGCTTCCATGCAGGAGTGATCTTGTGCTCCTCCCCATCATCAGGCATCCCCACCAGGGTTAAAGGTCAGACCAGAAACGTTTAAAATGATCTACAAAAACAAAATAAAAAAACTCCATCAGAGCAACCTAAAGGATGTTTTCTGAGTTTCCTCAAGAGTTTCCTCCCAGTCTGACGACCTCTGCAGTCTAAGCAGGTGCATCATGGGAACCTAAATGTGTCCTTTCGATACATTTTACCTGCTGCATCAACTTGTTCAGATGAAACCAGAACCTTCAATCCATCTGCGTTGGTTTTTGTTTCTTTAAAAGATTTGTTGATTTCTCTGCAGTCGTCAGTTTCTTTGTGTTGTTCTGCTCCGTGCCGTCTGATTGGCTGGCTGGAGATCCAGGACGTTGCGCTGGTTCCGAGCGACGACAACAACCAGGGTTCGTCTCGTTTCTGCAGGACGGAGGGAAGGATGGGTCTCTACACTCACTGGTTGTTTTGTGTGAGATTTCTCTCAGTTCCAAGAGTTTTTTTCTCCATCGCAATGAGCTCCCAGATTATCCGTCTCTGATGGCTTCCTTCCCGAAGCATCACAGCGGATTATCCGACGTCCAGAGGAGCTCAGCATGAAGAAGTGTTCCTGAGAGAGGGTCACCCAACATGCCGGGATGATGAACTAATTAGACGGTACAGCAGGGGTAGGATGGACTCCAGCATTTGAGAATTAGAGTGAAATTCAGGACGTTGGATCAGCATAAACCTAAACAACTGAAGGACACCGCGGTAAATATTCCAGAAACAATGAAAGGATCGCATTTGACAGATTTTTATATCTACGATCCGGAAGAAACGGCTTCTAAATCTGAGAGAAAGAAACATCTGCATCGACGTGTGACTTTCAATCCAAGTAAAGCAGCATAAAAATCTTTCTTCCTGGTTTTTCTGTTTTCGTCGACCTTCAGTGTACCAACACGAACAATAGTCGGCACTCAAGACCATTTTCAGGACTTTTTAAACACTCTGGGTTCTGTTTAACAAAGACCTGCAAAGTAAATGTAAAAAACACAATCGGTTACATTGTAAAATTATTTTGTATTGTCTTAATTAGTGCAGAACCAATAAGAATTAGAGGGACATTTATTGGCCAAGGTTGGGGCACAAACTTGCCAGACATAAAGTATGAATATGAAACTTAGGAGGAAATAAAATGAAGGATAAGAGCAGCAGAATGTTCATGTATGTGTATGTAAAGCCACGATAGATTACCCAGCGGTATATCTGACTACTCTACCATGTTCATTGTGTCCATCAGAGAGACAGCATGGGGGAAGAAACTGTCTCTTTAGCGCCACCTGAAGGTTACATTTTAAACAGCTTGTGTCCAGCATGTGTGGGCTCTGCAGAGATGATTTATTCTGATTAATCTGGGGCGTTGCGTGGCGTAGCAGCAGAGCTACGATCCTCCGGTTTGACTCTTAACCCCGCGACCTTTTGCTCCCCCCTCTCTCTCCCCTGTCGCTCAGTATTGCTTTTTGTTTCTCCCTTTTAACCTTTAAACCGCTGCAGATGCTCCGTAATCCAGCCGAGTCTTTCCAGGAGACACCAGCTGACCTTCAGTCTGTTAATGAAGCGATGCTCTGATTGCTGCTGTGCATCAGAAACACCTTCATCTTCTCTCGTGTGACGGCTGAAGAAAATATCTGGAGGAACTCTGCAGATAAACGTCCGGCTTTAATGTAGCAGCAGCAGTATTAGCATAATTATGACTGACAGTCCTCAGAGGTCTGAAATGATGGAGGGGGGGATGAAAAGAGGTAGCACTAAAAGTTTTACCCAGAAATGATGGATGGATGGATGAACAAATGGACGGGTGGGTGGATGGATGGATGGATGGACGGGTGGGTGGATGGATGGATGGACGGATGGATGAACAGATGGATGTATGGACGGGTGGATGGATGGATGGATGAACGGATGGACGAACAAATGGATGGATGGATGAACAGATGGACGGGTGGATGGATGGATGGGCAGATGGATGAACAAATGGATGGATGAACAGATGGATGGATGGATAGATAAGTGGATGGATGGACGGGTGGATGGATGAACAAATGGATGGATGGAGGGATGAACAGATGGATGGATGGATGGATGGATGGATGGATGGACGGATGAACAGATGGATGAACGGATGAACAAATGGATGGATGGAGGGATGGATGAACAGATGGATGGATGGACGGATGAACAGATGGATTAACAGATGGATGGATGGACGGACGGACGGACGGATGGATGGATGGATGGATGGATGGATGGACGGATGAACAGATGAACGGATGGATGGATGGATGAACAGATGGATGGATGGATGGATGAACATGGATGGATGGATGGATGGATGGACGGACGGACGGACGGATGGATGGATGGATGAACAGATGGATGGGTGGATGGACGGACGGACGGACGGATGGATGGATGGATGGATGGATGGATGGATGGATGCTTTCTCCTCTTTTAATCCAGATCATCTCTTTGTCTTGTTCTCATTTTAACACCTGAGAAGCATCAGAAGGTTCAGGTATGGATTTCCCAGGTGGGAGATCTTCTCTCACACCTGGAAACACTCCAGAGAGTAAAGACCAGCGTTCACACTAGCTCACCATGAAACCCCTGGAGCCTTTTTTTTTTTTTTTTACCTGCTGAGCTCCCCGGCGGCCTGCAGGCTGTCTGCTGTGATCGTATGTACAGTGGGGCAAAAAAGTATTCAGTCAGCCACCAACTTCTCCCACTTAAAAAGATGAGAGAGGCCTGTAATTATCATCATAGCTATGAGAGACTAAATTAGGAATTTTAAAGGGTTTATTTGCAAATTATGGTGGAAAATAAGTATTTGGTCAATAACAAATGTTCATCTCATTACTTTATATACCCTTTGTTGGCAATGCCAGAGGTCAAAGGTCACCTGTAGGTCTTCACCAGGTTCTCACACTGTAGCTGGTATTTTGGCCCATTCCTCCATGCAGATCTTCTCTAGAGCTGGGATGTTTTGGGGCTGTTGCTGGGCAACACAGATTTTTATCTCCCTCCAAAGATTTTCTATTAGCTTCAGATCTAGAGACTGGCTAGGCCACTCCAGGACCTTGAAATGCTTCTTACGTAGCCCCTCCTTGGTTACCCGGACGATGTGTTCGGGATCATTTTCATGCTGAAAGATCCAGCCACGTTTCATCTGCAATGCTGATGGAAGGAGGTTTTCACTCAAAATCTCACCATACACGGCCCCATTCATCCTTTCCTTAATACGGATCAGTCGTTCTGGTCCCTTTGCAGAAAAACTGTCCCAAAGCATAATGCTTCCACCCCCATGCTTCACAGTAGGTATGGTGTTCTTGGGATGTAAATCAGCATTCTTCCCCCTCCAAACATGACAAGTAGAGTTTTTACCAAAACGTTCTATTATGGTTTCATCTGACCATATGACATTCTCCCAGTCCTCTTCTGGATCATCCAGATGCTCTCTAGCAAACTTCAGACGGGCCTGGACATGTGCTGGCTTAAGCAGGGGGACCTTTGGAGCGCTGCAGGATGTGAGTCCCTGGCGGTGTAGTGTGTTACTGATGGTAGCCTTGGTTACTTTGGTCCCAGCTCTCTACAGGTCATTCACTAGGTTCCCCCTGTGTGGTTCTGGGATCTTTGCTCACCGTTCTTGTGATCGTTCTGACCCCACGGGGTGAGATCTTGGTGGAGCCCCAGATCGAGGGAGATTTTTAGAGGTCTTGTATTCCTTCCATTTTCTAATAATTGCTCCCACAGTGGATTTCTTCACACCAAGCTGCTTACCTATTGCAGATTCAACATAATTTGCAAATATATTTTTTTTAAATCAGACAATGTGATTTTCTGGATTTATTTTTCTCATTTTGTCTCTTCATAGTTGAGGTTTACCTATGATGATAATTACAGGCCGGTCTCATCCTTATAAGTGGGAGAAGTTGCACAGTTGGAGGCTGACTAAATACTTTTTCTCCCCACTGTACATCGGCTGAAGATAGTTCCCCTCGTTCAGAGCTTCATAAAGAGAATCATTTCTTTTCTGCCTGTCTCGTCTGTTTTGGACTTTTCGCTGAATCTACAGTCCGACTCGTTTTGTTCCGCAGTTTTTCAGAATCCGAGGACAAACCTTGAGGTGCGTAGCAGCTTTCACAGTCCTGTAGCTGCTGACACGGTTTCCAACAAGATGTTTCTCATTTCTTCAGACTGAAGCTGAAGGTGAGCTCCTCAGTCTGTGAACAGTCTGCCAGCTGACTCTAAACCTTTTGTCCCAAAGCTGAAGTTGCAGAATACGGAGGAAGTTTTTTTCCACACCTCGGATAGGATTTCCAGCTTTACTGCAGCTCCTTAAGCCGACCGTGATGGGAGAACCTCCTGATTATTGTAGAAGCAGGTGATGGATCCGTGTCCTGGAAGCAGCTTTACTCTCCTGTGTCTTCAGGACAAACCAAAAGTGGACAACTCCTGCAGATCAGACTGTCACCTAACTCTCTTTACATTTACGTTTTATTTCAACCCTATCAATATTACATGTCTTTTATCAGCTGGTTTAGTGAGGCAGGTTACTGAACATCTGACAGGAGAGGAAGTTATCAACCACTTGAACCACATCTTTAACACCTCAGATTCCTCTGTGAGGCTCTGAGGCAGAAGGTTTGATGATGATGATGATGATGATGATGATGATGATGATGAGGTCTAATAACTGCTCCGAAACATCTCGGTGTTAATTACAAGCCCAGGACTAAAGAGCTAACTTCCGATTTCAGCATGAACACCATGAAACCAAAACCATCTATTATATTTAGGGGAGGCTCCAAACGCAGAGAAGGTGTTTGACTCTAAACTGAGACGGGTGAATTCAGCTAAATCCAGGTTCTAAATGTGTGAAGCTCAGCTGGTTTGGGCTCTGAACTCTGAAACTGGAGAAAGAAGGTCTACTCCTAAAACACCTCGACAGAACCGGCCGTGATCAGTCATGAGGCGTTATTCATGCATTTAGAGGAAGACCCGCCCATTGTTGTGTGTGTGTGTGTGTTACCGTAAACACCAGATCTGTTTACGGTAAGAAAAATACAGCTGCCGGTGATTTTGGTGAAAGAGAAAAGAACCTGTTGTTCTGTCTGTTTGGTGGATTTAGCTGTGATCTGTACTTCAGCATCGTTAGCATCTGCTCTGATTAAAGGCTGCTCCTTTAATAATCTGCACATCGAACCAAAAAGCAAACAGTACAGCAGTTTAGTCTTCAGGGTTCTCCTGTTGCTGCAGTCAGACTGCTGAATGAGCTGCTTGTTGACCCTGAGCTCACAGACGACAGTCCTGAGATTGATCCTTCCCTCTGTAACAGGAGAAATAGTCATCTGACCCTGATTCATCAAGCAGTCTTATTGGGGCTGGATCTAGTCTGATTGGTCGTTTCTCTGGACATTGGTGTCGTCTAGTCAGCCACCATCTTGGCTGTGCTAAAACGTAACATCTCTGAATGAATTCTAGGTCCTCTCCATTGTGTTGCTGCCATCTTGGTCAGGTCTCCCTTATGAAACAGGTTTGTGATCCCAGTGGGACAGACTCGTATAAATGGATGATTGACTGAACAGTTGCTCAGCATGTGGAGCAAATGAAGACAGCTGCAAAGGTTCTCGATCCCCAAAACGTTCTAACGGACCTGCAGGTTGGTACCACCAGACGTTCAACACATGCAGCTTCATCTCTTTTCCTCCATTCTGTGTGCTGAACTGTTAGTTTCCTTTTTTTATATTAGGGTCATACAGATCTTCTTACTTAGAACTTCTCAAATTCTTGCAAAACTTAATTTGCAGCAGTTTGCAGATTTATCCCCTTATCCTTTTATTATAAAAAATACTTAAAAACAGAGTTTATTTGACAATGTTTTTCCTGCGAATTGTGTGAGGACTGATTTGATCATTTTATTATTTTCTGTTGTTTATGAGACCAAGAGATAAATAATGGTTTTCCTGTCCTAACGAGTGCAGGAACTGAGGAGACGTGGTTTCTTTCCTGCAGGCATTAAACCCTGCAGTCCCTCTGAGAGAATAAATATCTGCAGATTTGAGCATTATTATGCAGAAGTGCTTTCTCCATTAGCCTGACCCGACTCTCGTCTGTCCGTCTCAGTACTCCCACATACCTCCACATCTGCAGGGTTTCCTTCCTTCAGTTATTAGCCCGTTTATCTGGATGGCAGGTGGAGCGTCTGCCGCAGAGCTCTGTGTGTGACTTTTCACAAATAGTGCTGATATGTGTTCTACGTGCGCCGGATCACCCCCGGGGGGAACCTCCCTACCAACCCGCAGCCTCCCGGTTTAACTCCTCTAACCGGCGGTCAATAAGCTCAGAGGAGCCTTCTGATTAAAGGAGCACTCATCGATATATCTCCAGATTAGAAGAAGACACTCTGAATCAACAGCTGAAGAGCCTCTTGGAATGTTTTTACAGGCAAACGAGGGTTTTTCTATTTAATCATCAGCTGATTAGTTGAATCAAGGCAGAGCAGTTTTATTAGTATAGCAACACTTTCAACAACAAGGTAATTCAAAGTGCTTTACATGATTAAGGGGTAAAATAAAAATGGCAATAAAACACAGACAAAGCATATAAAGTAAAAACAGCAATAAAGCAAGAAGCACATAAATCATGATAGATGAAAGCATAAATCAAATGCAGCTCTAAACAGACACGTTTTTAGTTGTGATTTAAAAGAACTCAGTGTTTCAGCAGCTTTGCAGTTTTCTGGAAGTTTGTTCCAGATTAGAGGAGCATAGAAACTGAAAGCTGCTTCTCCATGTTTGGTTCTGATTCTAGGGATGTTGATTAGACTGGAATTAGAGGACCTGATTGGTCTGGGGGGGGGGGGGGGGGGTTGGTATAGTAACAGTAGATCTTCAACATATTTTGGTGTTAAGCCATTCAATGATTTATAAACTAGTAAAAGTATTTAGAAGTCTATTCTCTGAGCTACAGGGAGCCAGTGTAACTTTAGAACTGGGGTGATGTGTTCTACTTTCCTGGTTCTAGTGAGGAACACGAGCAGCAGCGTTCTGGATCAGCTGCAGCTGTCTGATTGACATTTTAGGCAGACCTGTGAAGACGCTGTTGCAGTAATCAATCCGACTAAAGATAAACGCATGGATGAGTTTTTCAGAATCAAAGAAACTGTTGGAGGGCTGATGATGGATCACGTGGAAGCTGGGGATTTCTAGGTTGACCCCTGACACTGGATGGAGACTCTTCTAGAATGGGTCTGGATCTCTGCAGATGTGACGCTTTACAACAGATTTGTTCTCCTTAGGGCTCTCAGGACCAGCTTCCTCCTGGGAATGCCCAGCATGGACCTTTTCCCGGTTCAGCTGGAAGATCATGTAGCTGCTGCTTTGCTTCTACAGCCTAGCGTGTTTGTTTTATTCACAGAACGTGGATCAGGCGTTGCAGCAGGAGGAGCAGCTGGCCGCTTTAATATAGAAAGGTGCACAAGGTATGGGGTCAGATCAGTCTCATTAAGAATAAACTCATGCAGGGTTTTTCACAAATTCACATGCTCATTCACAAACGCACACGCTCTAGTTCACAAATATAATTTCGAAGAAACACTTGTAATATAACTTCACAAATGCACACGATCCATTTCAGAAATATAATTTTGAGGGAAACTTCAAATATAAACTCACAGATCATGCGAATCGCTAAATGTTCATTTACGAACCACTTCTCATTCGCGAATCTCTCTGTGTTTGTGAGAGAATTTTATGTGGCGAATTTTGAGACTGTTGTAACGTTGCAGGTCAACAAACGTCACCATTGGCTAATGAATCTGTCAATCAAATTTACGATTCTGATTGACGGATTCGTCAGCTAACCAATGTCTTCGTTTTCAGCCAATCAAATGGCTGCTTACATTTTCTCCTCACTAGCAGAGCTGTTATGTGCGCATGCGCCGTGAAGTATAACCGTGACACATGGCGAAATGTGGTACTTACCGTTTGAGACTGATGCATGTCGCTACCAGACTGTATATAACAGTCGCTACTTATCGCCATGTGTCGAGGTCAAACTTCACTGCGCATGCGCACATAACAGCTCTGCTCTCCTGGCGATTTTTGATCATTATTGACCAATAATGTGTACTGATTACTTTTTACTGAATAGCCTATGCATTGTTACTTTATCAAAGCATTTCTAGAGGAACAGACATTCGTCACTGTTCTACATTTTAGAGGGAGACGAGAGCGCTAACACATTGTAGAATACATGTAGATCACAGATCATATTTATTGATAAATTAATGCAGTACACTGCTCAATATAAGCATGTTTAATAACTTTATGTGCCACAAGAAACCCTAAATTGGAGTAATAATACCCAGTTTATAGGCTGTTTTCTGAATGCTAGCATGTTAATGCCAACCTTGTCCTCCTATACACTTAAAACATACCAGTGGTTAAGACCTCTGCTCCAGCTTACCTTTAGATCTCCATCTTTCAACAAAGCATGTGATATTACTGTTCCCAGGATTTACTCCAAAAACTCCCTATATGTCTAACAGATGACATTCAGTCTGTGTTCTCTCTGCCTGCTGTTGGATAGAAAATTAGCTGAATGTAAGGCTGATCTAAGTTTCATGTTTTGAACCAGTTTGAAATAACTTGGAGGAAAATATGCGGCTGTCTGTGTGTTGACTGATGACCTGGGATGAATCTTTTCAGTAGAAGACATTCTATAATTATTTATTTTCTTATGAACTCATGCATCTATAACCCAGTTGATTGTGCTTCTAGCCTGACTACAGTAAAATAGTAATTCATTGATAATGTTAAAACCAGAATATGTAAAAAAAAAAAAAAAAGTGTTAATTGCGGAAAAAACAATACGCAAACTTTTTATTTAACAATATTACGCAAAATGTAAAACAAGCTTTAATGAAGTATTTTTACTCTCATTCTCACAGTCATTACATCTGTACAAATACACTGCATGGATCAAATTTGGGCAATGTGGAAATGTCCTAATGAAGGTTCATCCTTGGTAACATTAACAGCAGCTCCCTTTGATATCAACCACTGGTGACCTTCCTGAAAACTATAAAGAAACAGTTCATTAGTCAAATGTTTGGCTTTGAAGGACTTAGTGGGTGAAAAATTCAAATTACAAATCATGATGTTTAGGGTGGAACAAGAGAAAAGTTTAAAGTGTAATTATACATATAATTATATTTGGTTTTGTACAACATTTCATATGTATAAAATGTAGATTTAAAAATACCTTTATAGGTTTATTGCTTTACCATGACTGGCTGTGCTGCATTCGGATGCAGCAATCGGTCCAAGAAAGGGATCAGAACGTCCGGCTTCCCTAAAGACGCAAAAAGAAGAAGGAAATGGTCGACTCAAGTCAGTAGGAAAAACCTCACCATCGCCAGAGGTCATAATAACAGAAAGCTGTGTGCAATAAGTTTAATCTGCACTGTTCTCTACACGTCACCCTGTGATGGCACTTAGGTATAAAATGGAAGAGTACAACAAAGCCATCACCTTCCTCCAAGACATAACACTCTTCTGTGGATTTAAGATTGGTCAAACAGGTAGTTGGAAACCAGTGCAAACAGGAGTTGTGATGGCAACATCTACAATTTTAATCAATCCAAAAGACATGCCTGACCATGGACATATACTGTACCATCTTACAGGATACAAACAAAATCATCAAATATTCCAACATCTGTGATGGATGCTCTAGTTCAATAAAGCAAAAATGATGACAGTCTGGAAGGAGAGCACTGTACCCTATTGACACTGAAGGAATTCAAACCAGGAGAGCTGTGTTACCATCACATGAGGCCTTCGGTCTGGTCCAATAAGTGGAGGAGCTTTTCCTAACAAGGTCTGGTGCATCTCTAATGGAGCTCCCAAATACCATGGCCACTTTAGAGAGAAAAGCAAGTCTGTTAGAAAGCGTGCTCCCTGTATGTCATGATGTGCAACAAAACCCCAACAACCAGCAGATTCATCAGGCTGAGACTACAAATGGCAGCAAAACAGATCTTCCATAAGAAAGAAAAATAGTGCTGTTCAATACTGGGCATCTTGGAAGTACAAGACAAACAAAAAACATTATCTGATAGCACATCAAGCAAGCCCCCACCAAACACCTTGATCGTTGCCATGGACGAACTTGTTTTTTTTTTTGCAAACAACCCCCCACCCAAATCAGCTTCTATATATATATATATATATATATATATATATATATGGCAATGCTTGCATTAGCTTTGGTATGAAAGAAGTCATTTCTGATCATTTTGATTTTATTTTGACAGCCTCCCCATCACCACCCAGCCACCACCAGCTCTCCACTTACCAACGTATGTATCACTCCACTTACCAACTTATGAATCACTCCACTTACCAACTTATGAATCACTCCACTTACCAACTTATGAATCACTCCACTTACCAACTTATGAATCACTCCACTTACCAACTTATGAATCACTCCACTTACCAACTTATGATTCACTCCACTTACCAACTTATGAATCACTCCACTTACCAACTTATGTATCACTCCACTTACCAACTTATGAATCACTCCACTTACCAACTTATGATTCACTCCACTTACCAACTTATGATTCACTCCACTTACCAACTTATGATTCACTCCACTTACCAACTTATGATTCACTCCACTTACCAACTTATGAATCACTCCACTTACCAACTTATGATTCACTCCACTTACCAACTTATGATTCACTCCACTTACCAACTTATGATTCACTCCACTTACCAACGTATGTATCACTCCACTTACCAACTTATGAATCACTCCACTTACCAACTTATGATTCACTCCACTTACCAACGTATGTATCACTCCACTTACCAACTTATGATTCACTCCACTTACCAACTTATGAATCACTCCACTTACCAACTTATGAATCACTCCACTTACCAACTTATGTATCACTCCACTTACCAACTTATGAATCACTCCACTTACCAACTTATGAATCACTCCACTTACCAACTTATGATTCACTCCACTTATCAACTTATGAATCACTCCACTTACCAACATATGTATCACTCCACTTACCAACTTATGTATCACTCCACTTACCAACTTATGAATCACTCCACTTACCAACTTATGTATCACTCCACTTGCCAACTTATGAATCACTCCACTTGCCAACTTATGTATCACTCCACTTACCAACTTATGTATCACTCCACTTGCCAACTTATGTATCACTCCACTTGCCAACTTATGTATCACTCCACTTGCCAACTTATGTATCACTCCACTTGCCAACTTATGTATCACTCCACTTGCCAACTTATGTATCACTCCACTTACCAACTTATGTATCACTCCACTTACCAACTTATGTATCACTCCACTTACCAACTTATGTATCACTCCACTTACCAACGTATGTATCACTCCACTTACCAACGTATGTATCACTCCACTTGCCAACTTATGTATCACTCCACTTGCCAACTTATGAATCACTCCACTTACCAACTTATGTATCACTCCACTTACCAACTTATGTATCACTCCACTTACCAACTTATGTATCACTCCACTTACCAACGTATGTATCACTCCACTTACCAACTTATGTATCACTCCACTTACCAACTTATGTATCACTCCACTTACCAACGTATGTATCACTCCACTTACCAACGTATGTATCACTCCACTTACCAACTTATGTATCACTTATGTAAAACTGGGAAGTTCCACCAAACCTGATCACTGATCAGATCTCCGTTCAGCAACTCATCTGAAAACAGGAAGATGGACATGAATGCAACGCAGTGTTACCTGTAATAGTTTAATAAGACTTTTTTAGTTACTCTTCAACAGTTGTTTATTTAGGCTGACATTCTAAATCTTCAATTCTTGTGTGTTAAAAAAAGATTGTAATCTTTACTTAATCAAATGATTACAAACGATAATTTCATAAAACAAGTGCAAATGAACAGTTCTGCAGTAAATAGCAACTTTATAAAGGTTATGATGTTCAAGTACTTTTCTTTAAATGTCTTGATTCAGCTCTTATTATTTCTGAGGACACAAAACAAGAAAACAAGATATCTTGTTACCGTGGTGATCCTGTGTGCCATATGCTTCAGCAGTTTATTGCAGTCAGTTCTTATGTGGTTTAACTGAAAAATAAAGAAATAATTTCTCATCTTCACAATCACATTTTTCTTTACTGATATCTCCATTTATGCTTCCATCTCTGATGCATCAAAGTCAGTTAAAGGTGTTGATACAGCGACCAGCAACTCATTAGATATATTTTAGAATAAAAAAATCACCATTAAAATTAATGAGATATAAAAGTGTATATCCTATTTCAAACTGTGATGAATATTTTTAAAAAGCTGAATTTGACATACTGAAATAAACCCGTCAATAGGTCGTCAAGATTTTCCAGACCTCTGCTACACACAAGTAGCTAGCTGCAGTTAAACTACAACTAGCTCATTAACGCAGTTAATTAACCAAAACGGGACACATTAAATATGACCCTTGACTAATTTTTGGTACGGAGCAGTCAGCTAACGCTTTCAATGCTAAAAAATTTTGTGATTCCATTAACTTACTGGAACAATAGTTCCAAAACGCCGAGGATGAACTGCGGTCAATGATGCTGCGCTGTTTGGACGTATCTGCAGCTGCAGACCCACGTGACTTCAGCTTTCCATTCTTTCCATAGAAGTCTCTGGGAGCGTCAGAACTCTCTTGTAAGCAGCCATACAATTGGCTGAAAACGAAGACATTGGTTAGCTGACGAATCTGTCAATCAGAATCGCAAATTTGATTGACAGATTCATTAGCCAATGGTGTCGTTTGTTGACCTGCAACGTTACAACAGTCTCAAAATTCACCACATAAAATTCTCTCACAAATACAGAGAGATTCACAAATGAGAAGTGGTTCGTAAATGAACATTTAGCGATTCGCATGATCTGAGTTTATATTTGAAGCTTCCCTCTAAATTATATTTGTGAAACAGATCGTGTGCATTTGTGAAGTTATATTACAAGAGTTTCTTCGAAATTATATTTGTGAACCAGAGCGTGTGCGTTTGTGAATGAGCATGTGAATTTGTGAAAAAAATTCTTAATGAGACTGGTCTGATCTTTACAGTGAAACAAAACATTAAAAACTAAGAAAAGAAAAACATACCTGGGTTAAAAGAGATGATTGTAGATAAGTCAAACACTGTTTCCATCATGGGAGAAGAAGTGGAGGTGGTTGAGGAATATAAATACCTCAGAGTTCACCTTGACAACAGACTGGACTGGAGGCTGAACAGTGAAGCCGTCTACAAGAAGGAACAGAGCAGACTGGACTTCTGGAGGAAGCTTAGGTCCTTCAAGGTTTGCAGCAAGATGCTGGAGATCTTCTACAAGTCTGTTGTGGAGAGTGTAATCTCTTCAGCCGTCATCTGTTGGGGTAGCAGCATCAGAGCCAGGGACTTAAAAAGGCTCAACAACCTGATAAAGAAGGTTCTGTTCTGGTTCTGTTCTGGGGACGACTGTGGAACATCTGGAGATGATGATGCAAAGAAGGATTCTTCACAAAATCAAAGAAATGATGGACAACCCTGAGCATCCTCTTCATGAGACAGTCATACAACAACAGAGCGTCTTCAGTCGGAGGCTTCTTCAGTTTCGCTGCAACACAGACCGCTACAGGAAATCCTTCCTGCCCACAGCCATCATCATCTACAACAACTCCTTAAAGAGTTAATTATATGAGCTACAACACTTGATTTCCCTCTGGGATCAATAAAGTATTTTTGATTTTGAATTTGAATTTGAAACCAGACAGTCAGTATAAAACTCAGACATAGAAAGCCTGCCTGAATAAGTGAGTCTTTAACTGCTTTAAAAACAGACGGCTCAGTGACGGAGCGCAGTGCAGGTGGAAGAGCATTCCACAGCTTCAGAGCATGAACAGAAAATGCTTGATCACCCCACTTTTTGTAGTGTGACCTGGGAACCAACAGAAATGTTTGCTCTGCAGCTCTCAGTGTCCCGACAGGATGGTAAACAGCTACTACACTCAACAAAAATATAAACGCAACACCTTTGTTTCTGCTCCCATTTTTCATGAGATGGACTTAAAGATCTAAAATTCATTCCAGATACACAATATTACCATTTCTCTCAAACATTGTTCACAAATCAGTCTAAATGTGTGATAGTGAGCACTTCTGCTTTGCTGAGATAATCCATCCCACCTCACAGGTGTGCCACATCAAGATGCTGATCTGACATCATGATTAGTGCACAGGTGTACCTTATACTGCCCACAATAAAAGGTCACCCTGGAATGTGCAGTTTTTTGCTTTATTGGGGGTCTGGGGACTCAGAACCGGTCAGTATCTGGTGTGACCACCATTTGCCTCATGCAGTGCAACACATCTTCTTCGCATAGAGTTTATCAGATTGTCAATTGTGGCCTGTGGAATGTTGGTCCACTCCTCTTCAATGGCTGTGCGAAGTTGTTGGATATTAGTGGGAACTGGTACACGCTGTCGTATACGCCGGTCAAGCACATCCCAAACAGGCTCAATGGGTGACATGTCCGGTGAGTATGCTGGCCATGCAAGAACTGGGACATTTTCAGCTTCCAAGAATTGTGTACAGATCCTTGCAACATGGGGCCGTGCATTATCTTGCTGAAACATGAGGTGATGTTCATGGATGTATGGCACAACAATGGGCCTCAGGATCTCATCACGGTATCTCTGTGCATTCAAAATGCCATCAATAAAATGCACCTGTGTTCTTCGTCCAGAACAGATGCCTGCCCATACCATAACCCCACCACCACCATGGGCCACTCGATCCACAACATTGACATCAGCAAAGCGCTCACCCACACGACGCCACACACGCTGTCTGCCATCTGCCCTGAACAATGTAAACCGAGATTCATCCGTGAAGAGAACACCTCTCCAACGTGCCAGATGCCATCGAATGTGAGCATTTGCCCACTCAAGTCTGTTACGGCGACGAGCTGGAGTCAGGTCAAGACCCCGATGAGGACGACGAGCATGCAGTTGAGCTTCCCTGAGACGGTTTCTGACAGTTTGTGCAGAAATTGTTTGGTTATGCAAACCAATTGTTTCAGCAGCTGTCTGAGTGGCTGGTCTCAGACGATCTTGGAGGTGGACCTGCTGGATGTGGAGGTCCTGGGCTGGTGTGGTTACACATGGTCTGTGGTTGTGAGGCCGGTTGGATGTACTGCCATATTCTCTGAAACGCCTTTGGAGACGGCTTATGGTGGAGAAATGAACATTCAATGCACGAGCAACAGATCTGGTTGACATTCCTGCTGTCAGCATGCCAATTGCACGGTCCCTCAATGCTTGTGGCATCTGTGGCATTTTGCTTTGAGACAAAACTGCACATTCCAGGGTGGCCTTTTATTGTGGGCAGTATAAGGTACACCTGTGCACTAATCATGATGTCAGATCAGCATCTTGATGTGGCACACCTGTGAGGTGGGATGGATTATTTCAGCAAAGCAGAAGTGCTCACTATCACACATTTAGACTGATTTGTGAACAATGTTTGAGAGAAATGGTAATATTGTGTATCTGGAATGAATTTTAGATCTTTAAGTCCATCTCATGAAAAATGGGAGCAGAAACAAAGGTGTTGGGCTTATATTTTTGTTGAGTGTAAATCTGCGAGCTGGTCCCACGCCACTGACGGCTTTAAAAACAAAAAGAAGGACCTTGAATTTGATCCTGAAAGCCATCGGTAGCCATGTGCAGGTTTTGGAGGATTGGAGTGATGTGTGAGTATTTTGAAGCGTTGGAGACATCTGCTATGTCCAGAGTCTCTTGGCTCTCCTGCCCACCTCAGCCGGTGTCCAGACAATAGTGTCGATACTTTCCACAAGTGACTGACTATCACAAGCCATTCAAGAAATCCATATTTGGTCATATAATATCATTCCTCTTCCCAAACCGTCAGCGTATTGAGGGATTATTTGTTTGTCAACACAGCGGATGCGCGCGCAACCGGGCTGCAGAAAGAGAAATGAGCTTCAGGTTCTGATTGTTATTATTTTCGGTTATCTTGCAGTTGTAGTGTTGGTTAGCCATGTCGTCATGTTGTACTACAACAGTTTTATCGCCTGAAGCGATCGCTGCAAATTGTTGCATTTTTAATCCAGTCGCTTCTTCTGATATCTTGCGACCAAAGACATCTTCTCCTTGCCTAGACGAGGAGCGCGAGTCGATGGGATTCTAAAGAATAATGCACGTTTTGTTGTACAACAGCGCAACAAGACATGATTGCTTCTCCTTCTGCAGACGACAAGCGCAGCAGAGCAGGAAGTGACGTCGACCGATACTGCTGAGGTCCCTTCTGATTGGCTGTTCAGATCCTCGTGACTCCTCCCCCAAACGTACGCTGCAGAGAGGCTGTCCTGTGTTCACAGAGACACTTTTGTCCCAGACGAGTCAGAACCAGAATTACCCTATCTGGACTGGACTGTGGTTGTTTTCTCTTTCAGAATGAAGCTCTGCAGGTATCCAGTCCTGTTTTTCATGTTTTGGATCAGCGTTTAGGCCTTTAGTAACTCTGTATCCACCTCCAGGCTGATGGAATCCCCTCTCTCATGCCTCAGCATGACCTCCATGGTGAACAGAAGCAGCTCCGGGTGTGTCTGTTTGTTGGATAAGTTGGACCCTATAATCAGTTCTTTCTCCTGGTCCTTACCAGGTTCTGATGTGAATCCTTGATGTGTCGTTGCTGCTTATTAAGTTTTAAATCTATCTTCTTTGAAAAAGCAGACTGATGACTGATGGTCTTTAGGCCACTTTTATCTCCTAAAGCAGGTTGAATCTCTGCAGCCTGAACACTTTTTTATTTTCTTTAGTTTTAGTCACTCAGAAGAGTTATTAATAGTTATAGGGTTAGTAAAGATAATTTTGATTCATAGCAGGTTTATGTCAGACCTGATTTTAAACTTAATATTCTATAAGCACACTGTGGTGCTGCACAGTTTTATCCCAGGTTTGAATCCTGGCCTGGGGTCTTTCTGCATGGAGTTTGCATGTTCTCCCTGTGCATGCGTGGGTTCCCTCTGGGTACTCTGACCGTTGGGTTAATTGATCTTTCTAAATTGCCCTTAGGTATGCGTGTGTGCGTGGATGGTTGTTTGTTCTGTGTGTCTCTGTGTTGGCCTGTGATGGACTGGCTACCTGTCCAGGGTGTCCCCCGCCTCTCGCCCAATCATTGCTGGAGACCCTGCAGAGGATGGACAGTATAGATAATGGATGAATGGATTCCATAAACACACAATAAAACAATACCTCTACTAATAATAATAATGGAGTTTATCTGCTTATACTGGACCCAGCCTCCCTGTAAACCATGGATGTCTAAATTCAAACTCATTAGGATCAAACCAGGAACATAAATCAGATTTTCTGTTACAGTTCCAGGCTGTTGGGTGTTAATCTGCACTAATTTTCTGATCGCATTCCCGCCTGATTGAGGCTTTGAAGCTTTCTGCTTTATCAGCAGCAGTTTGGCTCCTGATCGATGGAAAGGTGCATAGATGGGGGATGGGGGGGGAGTCAAAGCTTCAGAGGCCTGGCAGCGACTCGGTCGCTCTGACAGGCTTCACTCATGAATCACACGGCTGACATCACGGCGAAGGGAGTTTGCATCACATGTTTGTTCTGGCTGACACCTCCGCCGCTCCTCTCCGCGGCGTCTCTGGAGTGCATGTTCGGATTTGAATAAAAAAGGCAGCAGAACTTTTGTTGACTTGGATTTCATCAGTTGGAATGGGCTTTGTGAGCTGTGACGGCGTTTTGTTCAGAAAAGGCCTCTGTGTTGTGTGGATCTGTAGGTTCTGATCAGCGTCCTCGGCCCGCTCAGGAAGTGGAGTTCACCAGAAAAGTGAAGGTGTTCCAGTGGGTTTATGCAGAGCAGACTGTTGGTTCAAAGGCAGCAGTCATTATATGGCTTGTTCTCATTATGCAGGGGTGTTCATCGATCCTGCTTTCATGCAGGGTGTGTACTAGTTTGTATATTAATTAACACTGCAACACTGCAAGAGGCCAGGCGTTTTTACAGTGCATCATATTGAGCACGCTCAGTCGGTCATCTACAAAAGCAGGTCAATTACTGAAGGGATTGTTGCTCTAATCAGAATGGATCTAATGGTGGCAGGAAGTGGAATTAGTAGCTGTGTGTTGGCAGGAGTTCAGCTTGTAGGCCGAGTCTGCTTCCTCTGCAGAAACTTAACAAAGACCAGCATAAATAATCAGAGAAACTTTTTCTGTGCTTCTCTAACAATCCCAGTAATTGCATGAACCTGTGAAACTCCTATTAAATCTGCCTCATAATGCAGCGTTTCAAACAGGTTCTCTCCTGCGGGCTGCACTTTGTCCTCTTAATTTCTATGTAGCGCTCCTGCCAAGTTTTAACGTCTGATATTTAATAACACAAGCCGCTGAAAGCTGCAGAAGTGTGGCGCTTTTTTACTTCAAACCTACGGACGACCGCTTGATCACAGGTGGTAATCACGGCACATTGTGGGAGCGCACAAAGTGTTGTTCATTTCAGCGTTAAGTCAAGTCCTGAAGTTTGGATTCGTTTTGAAATCCTCTGCGTGACTCAGAAATACCTCATTTAAGTGTTGAAACCAGCAAAAAGCAGAAATAGAAAAGATCAGATGCGTCTGGGTGATAATAAACGGAGGTGTGACCAGATGGAGGATATTAAAGGTCACTGAGATGGTCCACGAATTCATAATGCCAAAGAAAAATATTACAGAAACTTTTTTAGAACAAAAGGAGCTTTTATTCCAGATAGTTTTCTAATTATAATCAGGTCTGGACCGCCGCAGGGATCAGAAAAAATATTTCCACACTTAGAAGGTCGCATGAATAAACCAGGAGAAACCTCATGTTCTCCGTTTTCTGCAGAAACTGTTTTTTACAAAGAAAGAAACATGAAGCTTCCTTTAAATCGGGCTGACGGGTTTAATAAACAGGAACTGAAGGAATAAATAAATCACTTTTACCTTCATACTGTTCCTGTGGTTTAAATTAGAGATGCTCCGATCAGACTCATGCTGGGTAAAACGGACTTTCCAGTTTTGATTCAGATTTATTATTTTAAGGACTGAGAAAATATTACCAGAAAAGATGCACCAATCATGCTTTTTCTGACTGATACCAATTATTTTTTTGTTTTTGACCAATTCCAATTCTATTTCTCCAAGGACTAAGAAATAAAAGATACATTTAAATAAACAGAAGAAAAGAAAATAAATTAGAGTTGCACCAATCAGGAATATACATTTTCCATTTTTGACCAATTCCAATATTTGTAAGAACTAAGACAGATAAAAGATGAAAAAGCTTTTGGCTGAATGTTTTTGCTGAAAATTGCTCAAGAATTAAGTCGACTGCAGAAAACCTGCTGAAATGTAAAAAAAAAAAAAATCTGCAAAATTGTCTTACATAGCAAAGCTGTCAAAATTAGCACAAAAAAAAATGCAAATGTTAACTAACTTTAGCTAAAATCCTAAAGTTAGCTAAATCTTAGTGGTAGCATGTTGCTGAAATATAGTAAGTAGAATCAGCAGAAAAAAGAAAATTAGTCAGCAAATTATATTACATAGCAAAACTGTCAAAATTAGTTAAAATGCCAATGTTAGCTAAAATGGGAGGGGTTGCCTGTTGCTGAACTGCTACAAGCTGAATCAGAAGAAAAAGGAAAAATAGTCAGCAAATTATATTACATAGCAAAATTGTCAATATTAGCTAAAATGCCAATGTTAGATAAAACATACATGTATTCGTACATTTTTGCATGTACCGTATTTATATAACACCCCTGGCTGTTTTCATCTGTTGAATTCTTCTGTTTACTTGATTTGTTCGTGTGTTGTTTACTTGCTATTTGTCAATAAAGTAAAAAAAGAAAAAAAAACGCACATCGCATCAACATGCTAACGTCCAACCAATCATGTAATGCGACGTAATATGAAGGCGCAGGCCCCCGAGCAGATCTGGTACCTACAACGTCAGCTTGACCGTATAGGCCGTAATGTATAGTAATTATCTTTTTGACCACAAGAGGGAGCTTTAACTAAAGCAATGGAAAGGTCTTCCCTTATTCAGCCAATCACAAACAAGCTGGCACTGGCAGAGAAAGGCTAACTGTAGCACCTCACTGTTATCTCCTCTTTTCTCAGCTGTTTTAACAGGGAATCCTGCTTCCCGAACTACTCTTAATAATAAGGCATATCAACGTGATTCATTTACCATTTCTATCGGAATGGCTAGGGGAACGATCTTAAACCATACAGTTTGTTGAAAATATAATATTGATGAAAGCTGAGATGTGTGTTTACTTGGTACCGAACTACGTCCTGTAACTTGGAAAATATAAGGGCTATCGAAATGATTCTTTCTTTTTTAAGCATCAGGACACCTAGATGTAGAATCCTGGGTCGTTTCGTGTTTGTACCTCAATCTGTCTTGGATCAGGGATTGTTTAAATATTAGCATGATTTTGCAAGTCAGGGTTGACTTCAAGCCGTTTTGGGGCCTTTTGCCAGAAATCTGTAAATGTCACAACAATGATGTTCACATTTCCTGAATCCCAACATGAATTTCTACGTTTTGGTAGAAAGTAATATGTGTAGAAAGTGGGAAATTTGTATGAACAGGAACAATTTGTTGGTGAAAAATCAAAAAAGTAAAAAAAAAAAAAAAATGCAGTTGCCAGAGTTACAGAACTCTGGCAGTTGAAGCGTTCCGTAATTGAAATACATTTTAAAATTGAAAAGCTGAAAAAAATTGCATAAAACTTAAATCGCGATTTTAGAAAAACTGTAACAGATATAAAAAAGCTGAATGATTCGAAGATATCCTAAGGCCTTGTGTCCGTTCAACGTTTGAATGGAGTTTCTAGCTGAAAGTATAGTTAGCTCTCAAACAGCTCAAAGTTTTTGCTGAATTTTGTAGGATTTTCAAAACTCTGTGTATTTTAATGGGCCAAAAATTGCTATAAAAAGCGGAATATTTAAAAAAGTATAAAAAGTATGAATACCAAAAGACATACAGTAGCTGCACAGAGCAGAAAGAGCGGAATATTTTAAGAATCTCAATAAAGATGCACTGATCATAACCAATTTTATGGTTTTCAACGACTCCAAACTTATTTTCCACGGCGCTGTAACACTTAAAAAGAAAAATAACAAAAGTCTAATATATATATATATATATATATATATATATATATATATATATATATATATATATATATATATATATATATATATATATATATATATATATATATATATATATATATATATATATATAATATGTGAGTATTAATAATATATATATATTAATATATATATATATTATTTTTTTTTATTTTTTTTCATGTTTAAACACGTGAAACACATGGAGGGTTTCCCCATGTTGTTTTTTTTATCACAGTACAATAAAATGTTTGTTTCACATGTTACAACACAAGAACTGAGAAGAGTTTTGCACATTAAACAACTACAAATCAGTCTTAAATTAAAGGTTTACTGACACATTTCACATGTTACTCTAAAATAACATCTTCACAAGCTTTACATGTTATGATAATTTCACATGTGAATTAGATCAAAGGTTTTCCTACATGTGTTTCACATGTTGCTAAACAAGATCATATTTTAGTTTTACATATTAAATACATAATAAAATGTACAAATCGGTCTTACATGGAAAGTTTACAGACACGCTTTAACTTTTTCATTCGAGAATTACTTAAAATTAAAAGCATAATTTCCACATGTGAAATGCATTTTTCACATCTTACTCCAAAGTTACATCTTCACAAGATTCACATACAGTTTAACCTTTTCACATGCGATTTAGATAAAAGGTTTCACTACGTGTTTCACATATAAAATATATTTTTCCGTACTGAAACACATGGAGGGTTTCCCTACATGTATTTCACATATTACCACACACAATCATTTCTATCTTTAACACATTAGACAGAAAAAAAATGTCCCATATTAAATACGTAATAAAATGGTGTTATCCGTCTTACATGAAAGGTTTACTGACACGCTTCACATGTTACTCTAAGATTTCACGTTATCACAGATGAACTTTTCCACATGTGGATTACATAAAATTCAAAGTATAATTTCCATACGTGAAATGCATTTTTCACATGTTACATATTTTGCTCTGGCTGATCTGGTTTGACGCCCAGTATCAATGTGACAAAGGGCTTCATTTTACCCAAATATAACAGAAATACTGACACCAGTTTTAATGTTCAAGCTGTATTTTTTGGGACATATATTATTATTATTATTGGACATAAATTACAGAGGGAGCATTTATTTAGAATCAGAAATCAGAAAGGGTTTTATTGCCAAATGTTGGGCAGGTTTACAACATTAGGAAATTGCTGCGGTACTTTGTGCAAACATAAAAGAACAAACAGACAAACACCTAAATAAAAATATAATATCCTAAACAGATTGATATATACATGAGTGCAGGTAACGATCGGTGCAAATCAGACAGGTCCAAAAAAAACCACAATATGGGTCACGTAACTGAGCGGGTGGTGGGAACAGTCAGGGTTATTGTTCATGAGTCCAACAGCAGAGGGGAAGAAACTGTTCTTATGGCGAGAGGTTCTGGTCCGAATGGACCGGAGCCTCCTGCCTGAGGGTCTCTGTTTGTCCCTGATGGTGGCGCCAGCATACCACACGGTGATGGAGGAGGTGAGGATGGACTCCATGATTGCAGTGTAGAACTGCATCACCATCCGTGTTGGCAGGATGAATTTCTTCAGCTGCCTCAGGAAGTACATCCTCTGCTGGGCCTTCTTTATGACGGAGGTGATGGTGGCTCCCAGTGGAGGTCCTGGGTGATGGTGGTACCCAGGAAGCGGAATGAGTCCACAGTGGTGATAGGGGTGTCAGTCAGGACGATGGGGGGGAGTGGGGCTGTGTGCTTCCTAAAGTCCACAATAATCTCCACTGTCTTCTGGGCGTTCAGCACCAGGTTGTTGCGGCTCCACCAGGACACCAGAAGTTCAGCCTCCATCCTGTAGGCAGACTCATCCCCGCCCGAGATGAGTCCAATACCGGTGGTGTCATCTGCAAACTTAATTAGTTTGACAGACTGGTGGTTGGAGGTGCAGCAGTTGGTGTACAGGGAGAAGAGCAGAGGAGAAAGAACACAGCCCTGAGGGGAGCCGGTGCTG
This sequence comes from Valencia hispanica, assembly GCA_963556495.2. NCBI lineage: Eukaryota > Metazoa > Chordata > Actinopteri > Cyprinodontiformes > Valenciidae > Valencia > Valencia hispanica. The sequence continues at coordinate 60,066,904 of OY747701.1, forward strand.
ATGGTCCGAGAGTCCGAGACATTCTTCCCCAGCCTCACATGCTGCTTCCTGTCCGTCAGGAAGTCAGTGATCCACCTGCAGATGGGATCAGGCACGTTCATCTGGGATAGCTCGCCTCGGAGAAGGTCTGGGAGGATGGTGTTGATGGCAGAGCTGAAGTCCACAAACAGGATCCTGGCGTAGGTTCCTGGGAAGTCCAGATGCTGCAGGATGAAGTGAAGAGCCATGTTGATGGCATCATCTACAGACCTGTTGGCTCTGTAGGCAAACTGCAGAGGGTCCAGGATGGGGGCCGTGAGGGTCTTGAGATAGGACAGAACCAGGCGCTCAAATGACTTCATGACCACAGATGTCAGAGCCACAGGTCTGTAGTCATTAAGTCCAGTGATCCTTGGCTTCTTGGGGACAGGGACTATGGTGGAGGTCTTGAAGCAGTCAGGCACATGACATGCCTGCAGTGAGGAGTTGAAAATGCCAGAGAACACTGGGGCCAGCTCATTTACACAGTGTCTGAGAGTGGCAGGAGACACACCGTCTGGGCCCGGAGCTTTTCTAGCATTTAGGCTCTTAAACTGTTTCCTCACATCTGCTTCATGAATATGAAGGGTTTTAGTTGGAGTTGATGTGAGTTTGTCATAGGTGAGGGGTGAGGAGGGCGTTGCTGTGGGTGAAGTCTTTGATGGTGTTAATTGCTCTGTGGTGGGGGTGGGGGGATGAGTGTCCAAAGTGTCTCTATTGTTGGGACTGGTGGAGGTGTGAGGGCTGCTTGGTCAAAACGGCAGTAAAAGTCGTTGAGGGTGTTGGCCAACAGCAAGTCATCAGTGGAGTGGGGAGTTTTAGGCTTGTAGTTGGTAATGATCCTAAAACTTTTCCACACAGAGGCCAAGTCGTTCTCTGAGATCTGCTGCTGAATATTCTCAGAGTGCTGCTGTTTAGCAGTGTTCACTTCTTTTCTGAACCTGTACTTGGCCTCTCTGTAGCAGTCCCTGTCTGAATGCCTTTCTCTTTTCTAGCCACAGCTGTTTGAGTTTAGGAGTAAACCAGGGTTTGTTATTACTATAACTCACCCTGGTGCGTGATGGCACAATGTTGTCCTCGCAGAAGTGTATATAGGAGGTGACAGTATCCGTAAACTCATCCAAGCTGTTAGAAGCAGCCCTCATTGTGTCCCATTCTGTAGATACTAAACACGTGCGAAGCTCCTCCACAGCCTCGTTGCTCCACAGTTTTTTAGTCCTCACGACAGGTTTGGAGAGCTTCAGCCTCTGTCTGTACGCGGGGATCAGATGGATCATCACGTGATTTAGTTGTGATTCTGGATCAGATTCATTTTGTTTACATTACTTAAAAGCCGACAGTTGTGGCAATGATCGTATATAATTATTTTCTTCTGTCAACATTGTGTGTTGTTGAAACCTTGCCAGAAGGAGACTCTGCCCGGGAGTTGTACCGTAGTTCTGCCTCATTTCATCCTTATCCCGTTTACACGAGTTTCGTCTCAGGGGGCTGAATCACAACTGGTAGAGTGGTCCATTGGCAGGTTGTGAGTTTGAGTCCAGCTTCTGCCACTGTATTCTGAAGTGTTCTTGGGCAAGGCACTGAACCGCAATATCTTTGTGAGTCTGGCCTACAGTAGAGAACGAGACTCACGGTGTGAAAGAAGTGCTTTGAATGGACCTCAACTAAAAACCTCCATGTAAACTAACTTCTGTTTGACATGCTTCCCATGTTGCTTTACTTGCATTTTTTGAGTTTCACATGGAAACACCATGACACATTATACCACCAGGATCATCCAAAACCATGTTTCACATGTTTTTCTCATGTATCACACATTGGAAGGTGGACTGCGGTCAGATGGATCAGAATTTCAGATGTTTGGAAGAAAATCAGCAACCAGGGACTCACAGTAACCAATCAGTCAGCAGTCCCTTCTCCCTGGCTTTGTGATGGTCAGAGGTTGCGTCATGGTATGGGATTGTATCAAAGCAATTGGCAAAGCTCATTTCCTCTCCTATGATGGTAGCAGTTATGCAGAAAAAGATTTTAGAGCAACATCTGCCTTTTCATAAAGACAATGTTGAAGCGTATCCCAAAGGTCTGACTGAGGAAGAGGAGGGAACTGCTCCTGAACTGACCAGTCCAGCATTGAAGAATTTTGGTAAGAACCCTAAAAATGGGATGAGAACACTGTATTGTTTGACACCAAAACACATTTGGCAAGAAAAACATTAGAAGAAAATCCCTGGACCTCTTCATGGCTACTTATATGTCAGAGAGCTAAAGGCAGCGATCTCCAACTCCCGTCCTCCACAGCTACTATCCTGCAGCCTTTGGATGCATCCTTGCTCCAACATATTGAAATTCTCTCATCAGCATCCAGTTCTTAAGCTCAGCAGAGGCCTGGTAGCGACACATTTATCTGACTTAGGTGTGTTGGAGAAGGGATGCATCTAAAGGCTGCAGGAGTCTAGATCTGGAGGACTGGACTTTGGCCCCATTGTTTAAAGGAATGTGAACATTGTGATGTAATTGGTATTAATATATGAAATAAATCTGATGTAACAAAGTGAAACCAGTGAAATTCAACCAGAATCGACTTTTTTTTTTTGCCATCACAAACTTTTTTGCCATTGTTTGAAACAGAGAATACAGATCTAGAAGATTTAGAAGAACATGACTGAACGTCTGCAGATAAGATAAGATAAGAGATACTTTAATAATCCCCGTGGGGAAATTAAGTTGTTTACAATTCAGCCAACGTTCAATCAGCAATTATGAAATACCATCCAGATTAAATGGAAACACACAAAACCTCCTCAGCCATGAATCATCCCACCGACTGGAGTCCAGTTCAGCTGAAGGTTGAAGCGTGGTGGATTCTTCTTTAGACTGAGCTGAATGAGGCCTTCAGAGAACGGATGAGTCATAAATAACAAAACATGATGGTGGTTGCTTCTATTATGATTCCGTCTCCATTAAAAACTAGATAAAACGGGAGAGCTGGAAGTCCTTGCAGATGTTTTCCTAGTGGAGCAGGAATGATGGGTTCGTTCTCCAGCTGCTGCCGGTTTGTTCTGAAAGTTTTCCTCCAGCTGACGGAGGATATTCAAAAAGCTGCTCTGGCAGAATTTCCTGAATGTTCTCCTAAACAGCATGCAGTGATTCTGTGTTGCAGTTATTTCTGAGACAGGTTCTGCTGTTGTGTAACACATTTACATGGATGATGGATGCTTTTCAGAGGCTCTCCGTCCTGCAGGGAAGAAGTGCTTTCTCAGCGCTCTCTTTTGGATGGTGTTCCTCCTAAAAGGGCTTTTACTGCTTTGTCCCTGATTCCAGGAGAGGACGTTTTGTTTCCTTCACTTTACATTAGCTTGGATGGCTCCATGTTTCCTAAGGCTGCTTCTTACTCCAGGGAAGACACCCGTGTTGTGTCTGGAGACGGCAGGAAGGAGGAAACTATCCGATTTTCAGGATATTTCTATCCCGCATCGGATACCCCGTTCACACATAATAGACACAGAATCAAACAGATTGATCAGCATCCTGCTGCGTTTCCTACCTTGCAGCTGAAAGGTCAGAAAGTTCTGAGATTAATCACGTTATCGATGGTGGAGCAAACGGACCTTCCAACATATTCCTTTGGTGGGGGGGGGGCTTATTCTGGCTGGTCAGTGATTTTCTTGTTCTGAATGCCAATAAGAGTGAGATGCTGAATGCTGCATCTCCAGAGCTTCACCCAAAAATGGAACAGGCGATTGCCTCCTTTTGCTCATCGGCCGAGCCTAATCTACGAAATCTAGGAGTTATTTTTGATTCTCTTCTAAGCTTTGATTCACATATCAAATCCATCTCTCTGTTTCTTTCATCTAAGAAACATCTCAAAACTCAAAAAAATTGTTTCACCTGTAGATCTGGAAAATAAATAATCCATACTTTCGTCTCAACGTGTTTGGATTATTGTAACGCTCTTTTTACTGGTCTAAATAAATCATCTCTCTCACGCCTTCAGGCCAATCAGTATGCAACACTCTTTGTTTTTTTTAAAGGTTTTGTGGCCACAGTGGCCTGTATTGACAGTGGATAGTCTTACAGAAAGGGGAGAGAAGCAGGTGGAGAGACATTTGGCAAATGTCCCTGGGCCGGAATCGAACCCGGGACAACCACAGGACTACGGCCTCTGTACCTGGGACGCCCGTCTTAAACCACTGCGCCACGCGACACCCTTATATAACACTCTCTGCACTGAATTCGTTTATTAAATACAGCTTTTGTCCCCGCATAATAAATAACTCATGCAACCTCCGATCCACATCTCAGAACCTGCTAGCTGTCATGCTCACACACTAGATTAGGAACTAAAGGGGACGGCCCTGGCTCCCAGATTGGCCCCTGGATCTCGGAGTCCGTAGAGGTTTTCAAACCTATTTTGTTCAATCAGGCCTTTTCTCAATCATGTGTGTTAACCTTTATACTGTTTATGTGTTTCTCTCTACTTTTGTTTTATTTAGTTATGTTTTTCTTATTCCCGATGTTTGCGGTTTTGATCATACTTTCTTTACTGGGGCCAGAGTGTTTTTACTTTGGCTGTACGGTACTATGTGATATCGCTATCTGTGAAAGGTGCTATATAAATGCACTTCTACTTACCTACTTATTTACTTACTAGTTGTTTAGTTATTTTTACATTAAGAGTCAGAAAAATCTAAACTTCAGGCCTCAGAGAGTTGTGATGCGTTCACCAACATGCAGATAGTTAGAATTTTGTGTGCCGGAGTCCTTCTGAGCTGCATTTCCTAAAGGTCTCTGCTGGAGTTTTCCCCACATAGAATGCTTTGCCTCCTCACAGATTCCTGCTGTTTTCTGTCTCGCTTCAATTTAATATCAGTCACAGGTAAAAGCAAATGCCCATGGTGGTTTGGGATGTTTTTTTGTTTTTTTTTCTTCGTAGCTTGATGGGATCCTGTAGAAAGTATCCGTCTGACTGAGTTCTGCCAGGTTGGGACCCGGTTCCAGGTTCTGATGTAGAGCATGGTTGGGGTGCAGGAGAATATCTTTCTTTCTGATTAATTTAAACTGACTTCTCTCTAGAGTTTGGACTCTAGACGAGTCAAATAAGCCTGCAGCTGCATCAGCGGCTGTATGCAGGACCTAGATGCAGTAAATCTGTTGTTTTTCCCATCCTTCCTGCAGTGTCAGTACACCTCCTCCTGCTCTTCTCGTTTGCTGATGCAGAAGATGACCACGCTTCTCCTTAAAGCCTCTCAGCTCATTACAGATTCAGCTGCAGCTTGGAGAAAGTTCTCATTTTGGAGTTCATGTGGCCTGTGGAGATTTCTTGGCTGTTGTGTGGCCTGCTTAGCAAGTTTAATAAGAGCTAATATTTGAAAACCATTTGCAGTGAAATGCAAGAAGGTCCAGATCAATAAAGGCAGCGTGTCTTAAAGATGGAGGCGACTAAAGGAATCCATTTATTGAGCCGGCTCCATGACCATCAATAGCATCCTTCTATCTTGGGCTCCCCTTCGTTCGTACGTGGCCATTGATCAGCTGGGATGAAGAGTGAATGGGCGGATTAGGGTGATTTCACAGCTTGGTGCGCTGCCAAGCTGAGAGGAGCTCTTAAAGGTGTAGCAGAGGAAGAGCTGGTGAGGTCAGCACATCTAGACACCATCAGTCCAATGGTGACTGGCTTACACTGGTTCATCCTGCAGGGATCTTCTACCTGTCCAAGTTCCCTGTTTGCTACATCTCAGTTCGACAGACACCAAGGTGCTAAAACAAAAAACAAAAAAACACAAATATGCAAAGTGAGCTTTATTTTGCAAATGAAGAACCTTCTTCATCCCCATGTGCTGCCAGAACCATGCAAACAGACGTGACTATGCTGCAGAAGCATTTAATTCACCAAGTTCCTCTTTTTATGGATCCTGTGAATCATTCAGCGCTTAAAGGCTCCTAAACTTCTCTCTTCAGGTTGTCTACAGGGTTTAGTTCTGGCGGCTCAGATAGCCATGGAAGAACATTGATTTAGAACCATCTCTATATTGAAGGGTTTTTTTGTTTGTTTAGGATCATCATCCTGCTGAAAGACCCAATGACCCAGTTCTCATTTTTCCCGTAATCAGCCACCAGAAACAGGCCCACAGCATCACAGATCCTCCACCGTGGTCCCATCCGACCAAAGCTCAGTCATGTTTACGGTTGTGATGGTAGGACATAAGAACAGCCAGCGTGTATTTTTTTATGGAGACCTGGTGACTCCAAGAAGCTGCTCCCTGCTGCAGAACTTTTTTACCTCCGTTAACATCCTGAGGAGATAAACCTGGCAACCTTAAACCTTTCCTTTATTGCTCTGGCTGTAGATATGAAAGCTGTTTTTCTGTCTCATTGGGGCGACTGTGGCTCAGTGGGTAGAGTAGTTGTCTTTCAATTGAAGGGTCGTAGGTTCAGTTCCAACTTCCTCCTGTTACATGTCGCTGTGCCCCTGGGCAAGGCACTTAATCCCAAACTGCCTACCGAGCTTTGCGTCGGTGTGCGAACGGGTGAAAGTGGATCCATTGTAAAGCACTTTTCAGTGGTCAGTATGAATAGAAAAGTGCTTTATAAGTTCAGTCCATTTCTAAAGACCAAGATTCTCTTCATGCAGATAAATCAGGAAGTTTTTGTTTTTCTAACTGGAAGTTGTGTCGTCGTTTCATCAGCGTGTGTGAACAGAAGCAGCCGGGACTTCCTGGCAGTTAAAAAACCCCGATTCTCAGCTCTTTCTCTCGTCTTCTCTGCATGTTTCTGCTCTCGGCTGTAAATCTATTTGCAGCCGGACGAAGTGACGCGAGGCTGCAGGGGGGAGCTTCGCTCCCGCACGTTCTCTCTGCCCGGACAAGCTGAGGGATGATTGCGTCGCGGTTGGACTTGGCTTTAAAGTTATTGTGTTTCCTGACAGCCATCAGACAACTTCTGCTGCTCTTGTTTATAGCAGAACTCTCTGCTGCACCTTGAAACTGGTGCAAAATGAAATGCAAGCCTTCCAGAAACACATGGGGGCTTTGGGATTATAGAAGTGAGAAATAGACTAAACCGAGGAGAAATACGGCAAGTATGGGAAACATCTTCGATGTAAGAAACAGCATATGAACAGATCCTCCAAAAGTTCCTGAATAATAATAATAAAACAGAGATGTTACCCCAGAAGTCACTGAAACTCATAATATGGCTAGAATCTGGAAGCTTTCTGTTCGTTCTGTTAACATGGAGATTAATCACAGGTTTATACATTTCTGTTTGTTTTCAAGTCTGATGTCGACACATTCTCTGGTGGAGGAAGATGCAAGGATTTCTTTGGAGACCTGCAGCTTTTATTTGGTGATGAAATAAGGGAGATTCAGCTGGAAGCCATGTTAGATGCTCTCAGCGGTCTGGTCTCTGCTGCTTGTTGTTCTCATCTCTAGATTTGATTTTTGGTTGAATCTTATATTTAAATGATAACACATAGCTTGTGGTAGCAGAGTGAGACTGACTGAAAATCGGACCTTCAGGACCACATTTTCAGCTCCGTTTTCACGGATGGATGAACTGGATCAGGTTTGTAGGCTCTTCCGCTCCTGTTCAGATTCTCTCCAGGACCGAGATCAGAACTTTGTGATGGCCGCTCCAGAACATGGACCCTGTTGTCCATCTCTGGCTGGATGCTGAGGCTCGTCGTCCATCTGGACCCGAGCTTTACCTTTCTGCTGATGTTGCTTCAATATTTCCACATGATGTTCTCTCCTCATGACCGCACATGCATGATGCTGCTACCACCGTACTTCACAGTAGGGACGGTGTTCCCAGTCTTTTTCCTCCGATGGTCCTTATGTCCAACCAGTTCCACTTTAGTCTCACCAGACCAGGACACGTCTCCAGAGATGAAGGTCTCTATATTTTGGTGTTTTATGTTTCTTTTGGAGTCATGGCTTCTTCCTCGCTGAGCGGCCTTTCAGTTCATGTCGCTACAGGACACGTCTCACCGCGGATGATGACTTTGTCTGACCAGCTTCAGCAGCATCTTCACAAGGGTCTTTGGGTTTGGTTCTGGGGTCCATTTGCTCATTCCGGACCAGAACTTGTTCATCCCTGGGTCACAGAACCCGTCTCCTTTCTGAATGCTATAATGTTTTTGAACCGATGAAAGAGGAACCTTCAGGTATCTGGAGATTGTTCCCCAGGATGAACCAGACTGGAGCAGCTCCATGATTCTCCTCCTGATATCTTGACGGATTTCTTCAGATTTTTCCATTGTGTCAAACCAGAAAGCTGTGTGGTCCATGTGTCTTCCTGTTGTGGCCTTACATGACACACATTATTTTGACAATTCGTATAAAATAATGCAGCTTTTTTTTGTTTATCGTCTATAATAATTAACTCCGAAACAAAGTAAAATCTCAAGTAGCTGTTTTAAAAATTTAATCTAGAGAATTATCGTATTATTAATATATATTGGAATATTAGAAGTGTTGGAGTAGAACCCAGCTCTCAGCTTTACTTTGACTGGGACACGGCGAAGTGCTGCAGACGACCCTGGGGAACGCCTGCTTAGCATCAATGAGATTTAACGATCTTTGTCAGAACCCTGTCGCCCTCCATCACGGCGGAGCCGAGCGCTGCTCGCTGGGGAGCGCTCAGGTCAATGAAGTCACATATTAAAGGTCTGCAGCAGAGCCTCCGGTTGGGGCGCGTTTCTGTCCACTCTGATGTTCCGAAGCATCGCCGGGGGAGAAGCTGAAATCTGAGTCGTTAACCTGCTGGAGGTGACGACCTCTGCTCGGTTTCATTACAGCCTGTGGGACGCTCTGATTAATTTCCTGTGATGAAACCTGATTTTTTTCAACCTGTTTGAGGTGTTGAGTAACTGAATGTGCTGCAGCCTGCTGATCCCTGGGCGTCTGACTTAAAGCTTGAGGTCGAGATTCTTCCTTTGACTGCTGGGGGAATCTTTATGAACCAACTTATATCGTGACTGTTTCTGATCTGAACAGCAGAGACGTGACAGATACATCTACAACCTGAAACGGGAAAATAATCCTATTTCTTCCTCTTCTTTGTCTAAAACAATCATCCCTACTGCAGACAGCCGTGTGCAAATCTGCTAACAGGAAAATCCCTGCTGCTGCATCAGCTGCAACCATTTTGGCTCCAGAATGAGAAAATCAGCTCATCGTTTGCATCTCACTCAGTTTTCATTTGCATTGTTAAATTTGCAGATACATCTTCATTTTTGGGTTTATAGAGAGAGAAATAAACGTTTACACCCCCTGCAACTAGGCATGGTTCGATTTGAGAAAATACAATACATAGGGATTATGACAGTAAGAATAATGTTATCTATGACACATATTTATTAATTTAATGTGAGTCAAACAAAACATCTTAATAAACAATATAAATGTAATAGTTTTCAGGTAACACATATTTGCTGATTAATTTGCTCTTTTGCATCAGAAAGTTTTTTCCAAACAGATGAATTTTCAGAAAATCTTCAGATGCCTTCTTTCAGCCAGCTGACTGGCAGTGATAATAACAGTTTCTGATGAAAGTGAGGAATCACTGAAAAACCGCAGAGGAGGCAAGGCAACTTTATTTGTATAGCAACTTTTCAGCAACAAAGCAATTCAAGGTGTTTTGGGTGATCAGGCGGAAAGTGAAAACAGCAATAAAAACAGAAAACACAACATCAGAGACATAAAGAACATTAAAAGATATTACTGTTATGACTTTCCAGCTATTATTAATGAATTAATCAAATGCAGCTCAAAACAGATGAGTTTTTAGTCTTTATTTAAAGGAACTCAGTGTTTCAGCAGTGAGCAGCAGCGTTCTGGATCAGCTGCAGCTGTCTGATTGACTTTTTAGGCAGACCTGTGAAGACGCTGTTGCAGTAATCAATCCGACTAAAGATCAACGCATGGATGAGTTTTTCTAGGTCCTGTTGCGACATCAGTCCTTTAATCCTAGAAATGTTCTTCAGGTGATAGAAGGCTGACCTTGTTATTGACCTTTATGTGACCCTGGAGGTTCAGGTCTGAGTCCATTACTACACCTAGATTTCAGGCCTGATCTGTAGTTTCTAGCTGGATTAACTGAAGCTGTGTGCTGACTGTTGATCGTTCCTCTTTAGGTCCAACAGTAATTACTTCTGTTTTGTTTCTGTTCAGCTGGAGAAAGTTATGACTCATCCATACATTGATTTACTCGATGCATTTACTTAAAGTTTGGATGGGTTCAAAGACATCGTAATGTAGAGCTGAGTATCATCTGCGTAGTTATGGTAGCTAATCTTAAACTTTCAATGCCCAATTCAAATTCAAGTGCAGTGTAAAGTTCTAACCTGAAGAGGGCGCTCCACTGACAGTTTTTGGGAGAAAACTATTTTTACTAAAATTTAATCAAATACCAAAAACAATGACCAGACATGTAGACAGCACTATTAGACACTCATTTATACAGTTTATCAGCAAAAAAAAAAAAAAGTAGATTTGGGGGTGAGTTGCACTTTAATGTACAGTATAATTTCTCTGAGAGGGGTCAAAGAGCAGAACATTGTACCTTAATGGATGGATCATGGATCTCTTAGTATCACAAGGACCCAAACGTTCCAGCAAGGCAACAAAATGGTGGCTAAAGTATTCTAACTGTTCAGCTTCCAGTTCTAGATCATGTTAGTCTGAGGCTCAGCTACTTGGTTTTCTCTCCAGATTGACTCGAAACGACCAGAACAAAGTGACTCTGTTTGTTTCTCTGCAACAATTTATCTGGCAAATTTAGCAGCTCACACACATTTCTAGTCATAATTTCCTGTAACCTTAAAAAATGTCATTTAAATATATTTTAAGAGGCACAAAGTCTGAAAGAAGTATGTTTTATGCTCATGTTGAAGAAGGAATAATAATAATTTGGTGAATTTATTATAAATATGGTAAATACATGAAGGAGAACTTATTCTAGCTGATTTTAGCTCCCACCTCCTGCAGGCGCTGGGTGGACCTCGGCATCTGCACGGCCCAAACGTCCAGCAGCGCCGCACAGATCCTGTTTGACTAACAGTAACCAAGTTTTTATTGATTTCCTGTAATCTCTAAGTTGCTGCTCATGAAGAGCAGCAGGAGGCAGAAATGTGAGACTTGTGGTGAGTTTTTATTTCTCCGTTCACTGTAATAAACAGAAGAGGATAGTAAATTGGATCAGTGCAGGCTTCGGGTTGCTCTGAAGGTTGCCACATCCTGGCTGAGTGGAGAAGCAGAAAACGAGTCTGGCTGCTGAGGAGGAGAATAGAAAGAAATGATGGATGGATTCAATCCCATCTTTAGCCTGGTTGAGATGAACAGATTCATTAGATTACTAAACAATTATATTTGTTGCATCTTTTTTCCCCATTCAGGATTTTTGTCTTCCTTCCTTCATGGCTTCTTTCTACTTTTAAATCCATTCAGTTTCCATTGATTGAATTATCCACACAGATTTATGTCCCGTTTTTAATTGACGTGAAACCACAAATAAAACCAACACATGTCCAAAATATGTTTCATAAACACATCAAGGTCATATTAAAGCTAAAGGAAATGTGTGTTGGCACTGGAAGTATAATATAATGCGACCATATTTAGATTTCCATAAAAGAGGAAACTTGGTCCAATCCTGAAACACTTTAATCATTTTCTATTTACTTAAAGAAGACTTTTGGTTTTTACATTTTTAAAGTGTTTCTGCTCTATATAGCCAGAACAAATTATGAAAGTAAACTTTAGATAAGCTTTTACAAATGACTTTCAAATGTCTGGAACTAAAATAAAAATGACTAATCTTCTGTATTAGAAAATTAACCTTTAACAGTTATTTAGTCATACAGGACAAAAACTGGAAATTATTTTCTGAGTAAATATGTAGCATTTGCTTTTGAAAGTAATAATTATAAAAAGCAGCATTCTCACAAAGACACTTGTGTAAGAGTGTACTGCAGTCTTTAGTTTCTCGCTGTCAATTTAACAGATGACCTCTGACCTTTCCCAAGCCGTTCATAGTTTCTGTATCCGTGTGACCAACAGGATCTGTGGCTCCTGTCAGACACAGAAACTAATCTGCAGCTATGAACACGCTGCACTCCGTCACACGTTAGTCGCTATCGGGACGGGATGAAGGAAACGTCTTCGTCCGTAAAGCTCCACCTGACCTGTAAACAGCAGCTGCCCTGGCGCTGCAGCTCGGGGAGGACGCCCCAGGCAGCAGGGGAAAAATGGACGCTGCTGTTAACATAAAACACAACAACAAAGACTCTCCTTTCATAACTGAAGAGCTAAATATTTGCTATAGTTTTCTAAATGTCTGCATGGCTGAAACACCAACTGCAGCCATGATGTTTCTGCTGGTCCGTCCCTTAAAAAAGTCCGGGCGGAACGCCAGACTTTTACGTTTTTGTAATTTAACTATTATAAAAAAATAATAGCTTTTCAACCCTTTTGAATCGCTATCGATTTGGCACGTTTCCCATCGTTATGAATCAATTTAATACTGAATCGGCACGCCGCTATTTATTAGAAAGGCTGAGCTGTAGAGACGCTCACTCTGGGAAACGACTGAGACCGAATTCTGGGAGTATTAATCCGAACTGCTCAGCGCTCTCCCACCACTAGGCTCCTCTGTCGAGGTTCCAGGTAGCCTGAAGATGTCTGCCTCCCTACCAGGGCAGTTAGATTCTGTGTTAGTGTTCTCATTTGTGTCGAGATTCCTGTTTTAAAACAGCAGGAGCTTAAGAACCACCCCAGTAAAACATCCTTCAAGTAAAAATCCACGTTTGCTTAGAGATGACCTGAGCTGGGCTTAGGGGCTGTTTACACGACAACGTCTTTCTTTTCTCTCCGATTCGGCCTCTCGTTTACACGACAACGGGAAAAAGGGGGGGCGAAAACGCAGCTTTTGGGAAACGGCTTCCAGAGTGGAGAGTTTTGAAAACGCTGGGTGACTCGTTGTCATGGGAACGCAAGCCGCAGAGTTTTGAAAACGATGACGTCACTGCCAGCCGCCTACGGCCATGTTGCACTTGCGCACTCCGCCTTTCTACAGAAAAACAACAACAATGGCGGATCCAGGTACGCTGTTACTGCTGATGCAGCTTCTGAAGTTATTTGGTCTCTGTAAGCAAAACTTAGAGATCATCACGCTTCTATGCAATCGCCAACGGTAACGCATACAATACCTGTGCCAAATAATCAATATGCCTTTATTTAAGCGGAGGAGAACTACAAGAAGACCGCCATTGTTAGTTATCATGAAATGTTTCTTTTCCGGGTTGTGAGTGGAAACCTTGGAACACTGCATACACGGGGCACACTGCCATCTAAAGGCCGGGCATATGTACTGCATCGTTTTCCATCGCGCGCCCTGTCGTGTAAACGCAGTGCGTTTTCACCCGCGTATTCAAACAAAAACGGCAACGTTGTCGTGTTAACAGCCCCTTAGTGAAACAAGATCGCTCTCTTTAATGGCCTCCTGAAGCTCCTCCCAAAAATGTGACGATATGAGCAGAAAGGAAACTCTTAAATATGTATTTAATCTACAGATTGACGAACAGGTCGGTCACTGAAGGTTGTTCAACTCTAAAATTCCTGCTCCAGGTTTGTCAATCCCGCAAGCCGATCTGTGATGGATGAGAATCTGCAGAAAGTACTTTTAACCACCTCCCCGTTGTTAGAGATAAAAAATGGCCGAGCTCAGGAGAAAAACACAAGTCACTGCTGACTGAGTGTTTAATCATCCTAAGTAATCTCTGTGTTGAATCGAAAGGTGGGAGCTCCTACCTGTGGGAGCTCCAAGTGAATTAATTACAGAAAGGAGTTCTTCTGGAGCTTTGGTGTCCTTGGGTGATGAAGACGCTGCTGAATAAAACTTCGACAATCTGCAGAATCTATAAAAAGTATTTATTCTGCAAGAATCAGCTCTGAATTACTGATTATTAGAGTTTCTGAATGTTTTATTATAAGAAAAAAACCTAATGACTTCAGTTGATTTCTTCATGTCCTGATTTATTTATTTATTTATTTAAAAAGCAAATAAAATAAAATGTTGCATCCAGCCAACCAGACCATTCCAACCTCCTGGAAGGATGTGAACGTCTGTATTTTCAGGTCATTTATCTAAACTCTGCTTTGCTGGTGCTGGGAGTTTCCCTTTCGCTTCATCCAGACGGGTCTGGAACACGAGGAACTCTTATCCATGAAACACAAACAGAATCTTTTGGAGAAAAAAACAAAAAAAAAATTAGTTCCTGCAGGGATTCTCTCTGAATTTTCAGGCAGTTTGTTTGCCAAATGTAGTAAAAGAGAACATTAACAACCCGTCTCATTCTTCAGTGTGTTTCTGATTAATAATGCATCGTCACACGTTCATTTTCCAAAGAAAGTTCAATCTTCCAGATTTGGTTTTAACGATTTGTAAACTGCTGCATTATTTATATTCTCAGCCCAAACATTTGCTGGCTTTTTTACGAGACGGGGTACAAGCCCGACATTCTCACTGTTAAAAGGACAGCAGTGGTTCTGCTCCTCTCCCGAAGCTTCACCTCAACAGCTGATGCAACACAGTGGTAAACATCTCCCTGTCCCAACTTTTTCAAAACTTGCTGCCGGCATCAAATTTGAAGTGAAAAGCTGTTTGAATTTCACCCTTTCTAGATTTCAGACGGTGTCTTTGTATCATTAGGTAGAGCGTTTTTGGTTATTATCTCCATGTCATGCAGCGGCTGTAGGAAACTGGATCCGAACTCCGCTTCGTTTCATCATGCAGCCGCTGATTGGCTGCTCCACCTGCGCTTTACCTGTCTGCAGCAGACGGCTGATGTTTGCCTCCCGGCATCGCTCGGATTACACCTAATGATGGGATGTCCACCAATAAACATGACAGCGCTGGTTTCTGTCACTCAGAGGTTATCCATCCCCACCTGGCTGCAGGAGGGGCGCTCTGTGGAGATGTTCGTCCTCTCAGGCGCCTCAGAGTTCAGGCTCACCTAAAGAGAAGTGATTCAGTCTGAGCTTCCATTCATATTTGCATCTATATTCTCAGAAATGACAACCCCCAGCATCGTGTGGAGGTGCTGATGTAGCCGGCATGAGGGGAAAACCAGTGTCTCAGGAAAAGCAGTGTTTATGTGAACTATAGAGGAGTGTACTCTGTTATTTTCCACACAGTACATGCAGATATCCTCTCTCCTCTCATTCATTCAGATCTCCTCCTCCTCCTCCTCTGTCTGGTGCATATATGCTGCTGAAGGATGCTGGGTAATCTTTCCCTCTTTTCCCAGCATTGCAGCCTATAATTTCACATCTGTCCAAAAACATTTTCAGCTCCACTTTTAGAAAATTGCTGGAGTTAAAGTTTAAAATTCACGTTGCTTTCAATTCTGCATGAAAAGTTTTCTTTTCGTGTGAATTTATATTATATTATAAAACATATACGGACTAGAAGAACTTTTCTTTTGGTCGATCTAGGAAACAAAATCAGCTTGAAAACCAGAAGGACAAAAAAAATTCCAAACATTTATACCTGGAAAATCAATTTCATTTATTGGGACCAAATTCTGACGGTTATTATGAAATTATTTTAAGAGGCATTACTAATCAATAAATAAACAATAGACTAATTTGGGACAATATTTACTATGAATCACTCGATTTTTCACGTTTTTTAAGTTCCTGGACCAAACATTACTATGAGAGGAAAAGTTTAGGAGAGCAAAGAAAAAAAAAAGAATTAAAAAGTTTTTTTTGTTTTTTTGTTTCCGGAACCAGAACGTGTTACTGAGGTCCAGATGAGAGAAACGTCGGTCCATCAGCTGCTGTTCCCGTCAGAACGCAGCGAGGCTTCACTGGGCTGGTTTTTATGGCTCAAACAAACGCAGTTTAAAAAAAAAGGTCTGCATGTGATGCTGATCGTGCCACACGTGTGGGGAAATTTTTTTTTTAAAGTACTAAAATGTGCAATGAAAATAATATAAAACATTTACTTTATGTCTCTGAGCACTAGCAACTTCTGGAGAAGGAGTCGTCATGGAGGACAGATCAGCCAATCAGAGGCCAGATCAGCCAATCTGAGCAAAAAAAAAAGATATTTATTCTACTTTCCTCAATGTTTACCTTAAAAAGAGAGAGAGACATATAAACAACCTGTCTCTGGACATAAAATATGATCTAAAGGCTGAACATGTTTGCAACATGTGATTTAAAGCTTTCTAAGATCATTCAGATCAGATCACAACCTCTGTAGAGCAGAACACGCCTTGATCACAATAACATAGGCTGAAGGTTCTGGAGGCCATTAGCTGCAGTCAGCAGGCCATTTTGGCTCGTCCTGGAGGTTTTCTAGGTACTAGAAGAAAGGCGGTACTTGTGGGTGGAAGGTGAGATCCGGGGTGTGTTTTTGATCATGAGCCATGGGTTTTTCAGGTTGCTGAATAATTTCTTCAATTGCTTCAGCTAACGGTAACAAACCTGTTCTCTATCTCTGGATCTCTTGTCTTGACTTTGTCCCCTTCAGGTTGTTTTCTTCATTTAATAATCAGCGTCTGTTTCTCTCTGTTTCCTCCCTGTTTTATTGTTGTATTTTTCTATGATCTGCATCAACATTTCTGCCTCCAGGGGGTAAAATGAACTTCCTGTCTGTCTTCCTGCAGGACGGAGGGAGGAGGACGATGGGGGTCGCTCTGCTGTGTCTCAGCTTCGTCTCCCTGGTTTGGACCCTTAACCCCGATGACCCCAACGTGTGCAGCCACTGGGAGAGGTCAGTTCTCCTCCAGAGCTCCAAAATGATTTAAAGCCGGTCAGAACTGCTGCGGCGCTCTAATGGACTCCCCGCCACAAATCAGAGCCGAGGAGTTCTGCCAAAAGTCAGATGCAAGAGGGAAAAGGTTTACGGTGGGGGAAACGTGGAGGCTGTAAATCCAGAGCGGTGGCAGTGAGCTCGGGCTGCTGGGGGAAAAAAAAAAAGAAACACCCAGAGCCGTTCCCGGTCACTTGCTGTGATCGATAGGAATTTAGCAAATGGATTTTAGCTGCAGAGATGATTCCAGTTTTCTCTTCCTGCTCAGATGTGTGAGTTATAGGAACAGTCAGTCCAAATGAGAGTCGTCCTCAGGAGTCAACGATCTTGTTTCCTCTGTCACTGCGTTTACGTGCAATTATTGCCTTAGTCTGACTGGAGTCGAACCGAACTGGACTTCTCTTAATCGAGCTAACACACCCAAATAATAGAAAACCTCATTTCTATAGGTTGCCTAAGCCACGCCCACCTATTTCCGGTCCATGGGTCACCTACTGTGATATTCTGTACTATATATACTGATATACTGTGTAATATGAATGAGAGTCAATGGAGTGATCAAAGTTATTTTCTGAGCCCGTTTGAAATGTTCCATGGCGTTATTAACATGTGATGTCCGTGAATTTTAAAGACAAATTTTGATGCAGAGAAAGCGCTATTTTTCTACTGGCGGCAAAAGTTACTTTAGATTTTGTGTGAAAACACTTAGTGGACTACAACTGAAGAAGAAGAAGAAGAATGGCGGTGAGTTTAGTGAGCTTCACATCATTCTTCCAGGACGAAGGAAGGAGAATTAAACGTGGAGAAAAACGGCGATAAATCTGGACATGTGAAACATGGCGGCTGTGCTGGAGGAGAAAGAGTCGGTCAGTGAGAGCCAACATGGAGGACGAGCTCTACAAGGTAGCTAATGTTAGCTAACGTCATATATGCAACTTCAGATTTTTAAGTCATTTTAATTATGAATTTTTACAGGCAAATAAATCAGAAATAACATGACAAACACAGTCGAAACGCACATCATTAGTTATTTAAATTGAGGTTCATCATATGTGCGATTCAGGTCGTAACGCAAACTTTTATCGCTTAGTTTTTTGGTGTTTTTTTTTCCGTCAGGGGACCCACGGGCCGAGCAGAAGGGGAGGAGACTTAGGCTCCCTATCATGGCATTTACCAGCAGCAGGATTTTATGTAGAGGTTCACAAGACCCAGCTTTTATTTTAAAAGTCCACTTCCGCTCATCGGCTTGTCGCCACCTAGTGTCGCGGAGTCAAACGTTCTTTTGTATTCAATAATTCAATTTTCTGAGTGACATGTAAACTGGGATAAAGGCTCCCATTCTGGTTAAGGTGTTTATTTGCCAAAAGTTCGACTTAGATGATTCCTATCCTGGCGATCAGTTTAAAGGGCATGCAGCTGCCTTGTTGAAGGAGGAGTAAAGTTGTTTCCTCCTTTCGAGACGCCAGTTTTCAGCAAATCCTTCAGAAAAATGCTGGAATTTGACGTTTTCACGAATCAGAGCGAATTCTCTAACATGATTGTTGTTGTTGTTCTTCTGCAGCTACGCGGTCACCGTGCAGGAGTCCTACGCCCATCCGTTCGACCAGGTCTACTACACCCGCTGCACCGATATTCTCAACTGGTTCAAATGCACAAAACACAGGTAGGAACCTGAGGAGGCTCCGACGTTCCTGAAATCATTCAGGAGAACCTGACGGGACATTTCCTGAAGTTGGTCCGAAGGAATCAAGCAGATGTTCTGTTTGGTGCTGTGAGAAAACTCAAACTCTCCAGACTGGAGAAAAGCCTTTCAGAAGTATTCAAACAGTTTAAACTCCGTTTATTTTTTTGGGATTTTATGTGACAAGCAAACCAATTGGAGAACCGCCTCTGGCTGCTGGTCTTCTGGAGTTTGTCTCCACCAGAGAACATCTGAAAACATCAGTCTGGGCTTTGACTAGGCCGTTCTAACCCATGAATCTGATCTAAACCATCCCATAATATCTCTGACTGGATGTTCAGGCTGGTTGTCCTGCTGGAAGCTGGAGCTCCACCCCAGTCTTAGGTCTTCTGCAACCTCTAACAGGTTTCTCTCCAGGATTCAGCTCCATTCATCTCCCATCAACTCTGACCAGCTTCCCACAGCATGACACTGCCGTCACCATGTTTCACTGTGGGGATGGTGTGTTCAGGGTGATGCGGTTTTTCCTCCTCACAAGCTGTTTAGCACATTCAGTCTCGGTCCCCTACGTGATTTCGTGTTGATCCGTCACATAAAATTTCAATAAAACGCATAAAAGTTTGTTGCTGTTGTGTGAAAAAAATCTGCTTTATGCGTTTTATCTGCCAAGGCTGAATGGGTGAAACGTTGTGTTATGGCTGCAGCTTCCGCTCTTTATTGATCCACTCAGCTGTTCCAGGCTTTGAGGAACTGTCCATAAAATGCTAAATGTGTCACTGGCTCCTGCTTGGAAAAAGCTGGAACTCTTTTTGTCAGGATGTAAACGGACCGCTGATGCTTTCCCTGATTCATGGAGGTCTGACGGATGTAACAGCATGTCTTTATTGTGCACAGGTTGTCTGTCAGTGTGAGGTCTTTCTGCTGTTTTCTGCTCTGTGGTTAACACGTGCAGCTGAAAAAGAGCCGAGGTTCACCCAACCTCAAGCAGAGCACTTCCAGCCTCATCATGGACATAAAAAGAGCTGCTCTTGAAAGGACTCTTTCTTCTGATTGGGAGCGATTTTCAATGAATGTTCTGATCAAGCAGAACCTCGAGGTTTAAACACTGAAGCAGAGTAAAAATAGAAATCATAAGAAAATGTTTCACAACCTGAGGAGAGGAAGATCTGATTTCCTTCCCAGACTTTCCTGTCATCAACAACTCTCCGGCCCTACTGAAGGTTCTTCTGAGACGTTCTTTGAACCTTGTTACTTTCAAAGAACGCGTTTTAAATTGGATATTTAGCCTCTTTGGTAGCAGCGGCTGACTTAACACACAAAATATGATTTTATTTCCAAAAAGTTGATTCGCAGAGAGACTTGGCTGGAGACTTGGTATCCTTTCAGTAAGAGGAGTTTGTTCTGAGATCATTTTCACAGTTCACAACCTGAACATAGAGAACGAACCTAATCACCCATGTACTTATATATTAGTTAAATAAAGTCATCTCCTAGCCGAGCCTTGGCCAGTTTATTCTCAGCCTGATTTCTGTTGGACTCATCGACTGTCTTAGTTTGTCCCAGTGAAGCTGCTGAATGTTGGAGCTGGTAGGTCGGTGTTCCTCTTTAGTAAAATCCTGGTTCTGTTTAAACACATGGAGTGGCAAAATTATTTCTATTTGATCGACATGCAAAATGTTTGATTTACTTTCTAGAAGCTCAACATTTTACATAAACAAAGCAGACAGAAATCACCAGTGGGGTGCCCCAGGGCTCCATCCTGGGGCCCCTCCTATTTAATATCTACATGCTCCCACTAGCCCAGATTATAACAACCAATAAGATTAGCTACCATAACTACGCAGATGATACTCAGCTCTACATTACGATGTCACCAGGTGACTTTGAACCCATCCAAACCCTAAATAAGTGCATCGAGCAAATCAATGAATGGATGTGCCATAACTTTCTCCAGCTGAACAGAAACAAAACTGAAGTGATTTATTTTGGACCTAAAGAGGAACGATCAACAATCAGCACACAGCTTCAGTTAATCCAGCTAGAAACTACAGATCAGGCCTGAAATCTAGGTG